>CM076610.1:25887024-26107581 GCA_038502775.1 Hippodamia convergens
GAAAAAAATAACTGAAAACAATGCTGTAATGAGTTTCATTACTACTTTCAGTACTGTAATGAACTTATTACGATAAATTTTCTTCTAATACCTACAATGGTATGAAAACAATGAAAAAAATCACCTTGGACCGTTCTGAAGCAAATACCAAACGAAGAACTGAAGGTCATTTGTATTTTCTAATGTCTGACTTCTTTAAATGATTGGAGGCATTTTAGGTTACGAATAATTTATTTCCTTATATATCATCAAATCTGAATGAATCTATATGAAGATCTTCCAACAACTTTCGAACAAGGTTAAGTATTTGTGGAAATCGAAAGAAACTTTGAAATGACATAACATTATGTGGACACCGCAACCGAAAAAATATACTAAACTTCGATCTCTTGAAATTTTCCCACATTCAGTTCACCGATACCCTTTCCTAACTTTTGTCTAACTTCGAAAGTTTTTTCGAGGTTCAACTCTTCATCAATAATGAAATAACAAGAGTTTCCATTTTGGGAGACGGTAACATGATAAGTGAAAATTGATATTCTTCGAGATTTATTGATTTCAAAGCGGAAGATTGCTTGAAATTTATTTTTAACCTATACAATTTTCATTACGGTCATCGAACTCATATGATGCGTGGAAATCATTTTCAATTGAACGTTACTTATTAGTTTGGTAGATAAACATGAATGAAATTTTATTAATGTAGTCAATAAGTCAGTACTATTTCTGAAACATGGATGAATTCAAAATAGTAATCATCGAAGTGAATATCATTTTCAATTTCCAGGCTCAGAGATCTTTTATCTTGAGGTTGGAGAAATGATATTAGACTTTGTTACTGAGATGATAGATATACGGTTTCAGTCTTATTTAGCATCAGCAGGTTCCCCTACACCTCACGGACAAAATCTTCATGAAAAACTCCGTTATTTGAAGCAATTAGATGTGATGTACTGACTAGAAGTTACATAGCAGTGATATCCAATTGTGTCAAAATGAAAATCCACATCCCCAATTGCAGGAATGTTATAATTAACTGTGAATGTTTTTATTGTCTGAAAATGATATAGAAAAATTGAAAATTATTGGCATGCAGACAGAATTGAATTCCGGAAAAATAACCCTCCCAAGCAGGGCTCGAACCTGCGACCTCCGAATTACTAGTCCGATGCACTAACCAACTGTGCTATCGGGAAGGACGAAGGTTCCGAAGAATTTTTCACGAACGTTATAGTTCGTGAAGAATAAACACTAACAACTAACATCGAATTCTGGGAGAATTGCCAGCCGAAGATCAGATGGAACCTTCGTCCTTCTCGACTCTTTTTCCGAGCAGTATTTCCAATATTTTATATGATGTAGAAATTGTGTTGCTGATCGAATTTGATCTTTGAGCTAATCATATACTAATTCAGTAGTTCATATTATACAAGAAGTTGAACCTGAACTACTCATAATCTCGAATACTTTTCACTAACTCCGAAATGATGATGTCAGCATCTCATGAGTTTAAGACAGGCCACACCGTTACTAAATTTTTTCACAATCCAGGTGGAAAAGAAAGATGGTAATTTCGTGTGGAGTGTACAGTAGTCGTGTCATGCGCAAATAATTGAAAAAATCTAATGGTTCTTCCCCTAACTCTTTCAGCAAGTTTATGTGCAAAGATGAATTTCGTTTTTGTAGTAAATTCATTCATGGAAAAAAGTGGGCAAAAACAATCGTCAATTTAGTGAAAACAAATGTGCTGAATTTCAACCAGCATTCAAAGATAATTTCAACATCCGTTACATGACATTCCATGAATCCATAATCTGAATGTCATCCGCCAAATCTGTTGGTATCATACGACAAGCTTATCAGAAAAGATCATGATTTAGTGCTTTGGGTGTAGCCATTAATCGTAGCAGCTTCAGTCCAAGCTCTATGTGAATTGGTGGGCGTAGAATTGGAACATTGACGCCCCATTTAATTTCAAATGGAATGATGCATCCGATCAGTTCAGACGAAATAGCATTCCAGCTCAGATGTAATATTTTCCTCGAATGACGATTGAAAATCTTTCGAAAGATGACAATTATGGACTCATTCTATATTTTCAATTACATATTTGTGAAATTGAAGGCTACCTGGTTTGTCCAAATTTGTTTTCTGAAAGAGTTCTGAATTAATTCTGTTAATGAAAGGTCTTTATTTGTTTCCTATGCAGATTGATTTTTGGAAAAAGAATTCAGACTTTCGATCATACGTCGAAATTTAATTTTGGATGTGCCCTTGCTGAAGTTGAAAAGTGGACGTGTTGATGGCACTGATTATATATCTTTAGTCTAGACAATCTAAAAATTCGAAAGAACAAAAATTGCTGAGGACCCAAAATTTTGTTAAAGAGCTAGGGTTGACCATTACAAATGAAGTTTGAAAAGTCCCCTGCGCTCTTATGTGTCTGTCAAAAGTTATTCGGGGCAGACATGAAAATTTTGGATTTGTCTCGAATACAAAAAGAAAAAAAAAAGAAAAAGAAAATCGGACATAAAAATGTAGATCTTGAAAATCCTCACGAAACTGGTTCTCATGAATTTTCCCAAAAAGTTACCATTTCCAAGCCACCTATTTTTTCACGTGGTTCCCCTGTAAGCATTAGGCTCACTCCACTGTCATGACAATTTTGGTATAATTCAAGGATACAATTTTCATAAAGCTCTAGATGTTACCTTACTATTGATTATTGATATTGCTCTTGATTATTGAGCTAACTCTTGTTTCGATTAGTTGAGAAATTCGAACCAGATTCACAATCTGGAGATTTTATTTCCACAGTCATGTCTACTTCGATTAAATTGATAAGTTGCTGAGTCATGAGTTTTTGTTAAACTCACTGGAATCTATTACACTCAACTGGACATTTGAGAAAGACTGATATTGGCAATACAGACAATACAGACAAGTTTAGTTGACTCTGTAAAATATCCACAGAGCATCCATTATTTGAAGCAAATATTATTTATTTATTCTAAAAATGTTTGTGTTCCACTAACTTTTTCCAAGAGTTTGAATATTATCAAATATGGTATCTTTTCTTTTCTCAAATATGGTACTCTATAAGCTGGCGATGGTAACTTATGTTTGTGATAAACGAACTTTACTTTTTAAAAAAGCTTTATTTGACTATTGACGAAGTGGACAATGCTAAAGTCACAACGTTCGATACAATAATGCCTTACTTATCTTAATTAACTATCCAAGTAATCTACTATTCCCCTACTTGTGGAGTAATTCTAAGTATTAATGTAATATTATATGTTGAGACGACATAGGTGTCTCTTATGGGAACATAGGAGGATCTATCACATAACTCCTCCGGGGATAAGAGAAAATTGGGGTTTTCTTGGGAACCCTAATTTTTTAGTTCAATATCTTCTAAGGGATTCTTCCTACTTTTACTATGATCAATTGTTTGAGGTTTTCTTATGTTAAACTTATTTACTACATAAATTAAAATTATCAGAAAAAATTAGTACATAAACTATTATTGTATAAAGGCTTAAATTATCATAGTGAATAGTTGGACTTTTCATTGAAAGGATTTGCTTTCGTGAATGTTCTATTTGGAGTCCAATATTCCTTATGTCATCAAGTTCGATATTGTCTAATTCTATAGGAACTTGATCAATTTTATCGATAGTCTTTGATCTCGTTATTTCTTGAATTTCGATGTTCGGCAGGTGAACAATTTTTACTCTGGAGCTGCTATGTCCCCAGTTTTTAAGAGTGTTTTTGTCAACATTCACCTCGCAGTTTTCAGGAACGAAAATAACGTATGTTCCGCACAACACTGTTTTTTCGGCACTGTCTCCGCACTTCACTCGGGCAATTTTCTCCTCGGTTGTGATGACCATCCAATAGTCGGCTGCAATTTGGTGTATACTGGATCCCTTTAGGTTTGTCATTTTGGGGCTGCATCTCGTGTAGTTTTTGGTAACACTCAGAAGGTCGACTTCGCAGGGGTTGCTTGCTGATACGGGCTTTGTATTTTCTTCGCATAGGAAATTAGCAGGAAATACTTCTCTGCATGGTCGATTGAATAAAGCGTATTTTGTTTCACATAGGGATAGGAATTTTGTTGTGTGTATGGATATATTTTTGGTATAAGTTGTTCTTCAAAATTGGTAACGGAAATAGCTCATAAATAATCGTAGTTTTCAATTTCTGTGAGGGGGATTTCGAGAATGAATTTAACTTGATTTTTACTTATGAAACCTTTAACTTTGGTGCAGCTATAATACTGAATATATATTTTCATCGTCAATTGGGAAGGGTAATTTAATGTTTTTTATTTTTGCTTGGATTTTCCAAAGTTCTTTCTTAAATTCGTCATGAGAAATTATTGATGAATGGAGGGTTTCTGTTTGGGCGAAAGAAATGGCTATTTCTATGTCATTCAATATTCCGCTTATGATATCTATTGCTAGGGTGATATGAGTAAATACTGAGTTCAAAACGATAAAATTGAAATCATCCCATGAGTCCATGGCTGATGTATTCATCCAGAAATTTATCTGGTTTATTTTATTCTCTAAGAGTACTTGATTATGTTGCAATTTGCTCATAGAATTATTGAAGAGATTTATTGAGTTTTCTGTTAAACTGATTTGTGAATTTGCCACATCAATCAACTTCTGTTGCGAGTCTTTATATTTTGGATGGCGGTGTCGTATTTATCCGCGTCACTTTGATCTAAATTACCTGTTATTGATTTCCATATGGTGCCTAGTCCGTTTATCAAGCCTCTTTTTTCTCTTGTATTGGAGAGTGAAATTACTTGCCTTAGTTTTTTATGGGTTTCACTGATTTTATATTCTAAGATATATTTGTGGTTAGAGATTTCATGTAAATAGCTTTTGCCGTGTTTTGAACTGTGGAATGATGTGTTCATCTTCCGATAACTGGATATTAAGTCATTGAATTCCCCTGTTATGTTGGATAGATCGAAAATTTGAATGAGTGTCCAATGATCAACTACAATTTGCGATATACCTTTTTTCAATGGTAATATGCCGGGATTATCGATGATTTTGTTATATTAACTTCTGTGCATTCTAGGACGAGGATGTCCCGCAGATTGCTGTGAGGGTGGTGAACCTGTAACAATGGGTTGTCTTAAGTTTTTTAGGTGAACTGTCCGACCAACATTTTGTTTCGATTTATTGCCTTCCATTTTTTGAATGAGTGCCTTATTACCTGGTAGTAGTTTTGTTATGATAAATGGTCCGCTGAATTTAGGTCCGCTCTTGTTGCGAGCATACTTATAACTCTTTTCGTAAACTGTTTGACCGACTTTGAAAGGGTTCTTTGTGTTTTCATTAATTTTCTCAACAATTATGTTTTTATGGGTACTTATATCTGCATGCACTTTATCATAGACTAATGCTAGTTTTTCCTTATGTTTCTGCAAATAGTCACTATACATTTGTTTATCGTAGAGGATGTCTAGGGGGTCCTTTAATTTCGTATGGCCAAATGTGAGTTCGAGTGGAGTTAGTTTTGTGGTGGAATGTATTGAGTTGTTATAGCCTATTATGGCATATTTCATAATGATTCCAATGGGTTCTTTCGATTGTGCTCTCAGTATTCTACAGTGTTCTGCTATTGTTGAATGGAATCTTTCAATTATTCCGTCAGAGTCTGGGTGATGTGCTGTTGTAAAATGAATATTTATTTTATGTGTTTCTAGCAGTTCTTTTATCATATGTCCAAAAAATTCCATCCCTTGATCCGAGCTTATAAGTAGTGGTGTTCCGTAAAAAGAAAAATAATCTAGTAATGCATGAAATATGTCTACAGCATTTTTGGAATTCAGTTCAATTGCTTGGCCTAATTTCGTAAATGCATCAACAACGGTAAGGAATTTCGTGTTTTCTAAGGTATAAATATCTAAATGTATTTTTTCAAACGGCCTGAAAGGAGTGTCTGTTAACATCATATCGATTCTGGGAGGATTTCGCTCATATTTATTTTTTTTGCATATTTCGCATTTGGCTATGTAGTTCGAAACGTATTCTTTCATGGATGGGAAATAATATTTCCGCTGAAGTTGCTTGAGGGTCTCATTTACACCTCTATGATTTGTTTTCCCTTCATGTTGGAATTTAATCGTCTGGTTGATAAGTTCGTCACCTTGAATTAATTCTCTCCTTTCAGTACAGAATATTATCTCTGGTCCATTTCTGTTGAATACCTTGTTGACAACGTTGCTAAATGTTTTGAACATGTTCTCAGACTTGAAGTGGAAATAATATCTTTTCTTATCTGCCGTGTATTCTTTCAGGAATTTTATGATCTCGTCTTCGTTGTTTGAGGTGCTGATTTGCACGTGAAATTTTTTTATGTTTCCCACGGATTCTTTTCTCACGGGTTTTGGATTTTTGTAGACTTCTTGAATGAAATATTGGTTCGGCTTTGAGTCAATGATGTCGTTTGATATTTTTATTGGTGACGAGTCCGCCGTCTCTGTATTTGTAGAATGTATTGTGTCTTGAATACTTTCTGCATGTCCCTCCTGCTCTTCTTCTACTGGGTCAAGCTTTCTTAGGATATCATCCAATTGTGATTCGGATATATCGACTGATTCTGCATCCTCCAATATTTTATCGATTTCATCTTCGTCTACGTTATTAATGAGAGATTCGGTGTCTGTGATGTTCAATTGTATTCGTGATAAGGCGTCAGCGTTCTGGTTGGAAGATCCTTTTTTGTACGACAGTTCGTAGTCATACTCTTCCAGTCGTATTTTCCATCTTTGTAATTTTGAGTTTGGTTCTTTGAGTTTATCTAACCAAATTAAAGGGCGATGGTCAGTGCATATTGTGAATTTCCTACCGTACAGGTATGGCCTGAAGTATTTATACTGCCCAGACGACTGCTAATAGTTCTTTCTCGATGGTGCTGTAGCGCTCTTCTGATTGATTGAGACTTCTGGATGCAAAGCATACTGGTCTGTCTGAACCAATGGGGCCTGGGGAGAGAATAGCTCCTATTGCTACATTTGATGCATCTGTCGTGACTATAAAATTTTTCTCGAAATCTGGGTATTGTAAAACTGGAGGATTAGTCAAAATTTCTTTACATTTGTTAAATGCGGTCAGAAATTCTTGCGAGTGAATTATTTTTCTGCCTTTCTTCAAGCAAACAGTCAAAGGTTTGGTAATTTTGGCGTAATCTTTTATGAATTTACGATAATAGCCTGTGAGTCCAAGAAATCCTTTCAACTCTGTTGGTGTTTTGGGAATTGGGTAACGCAAAATTGCGTCAATTTTTAGGGGGTTAGGTTTCAGACCTTCAGGAGTTATAATGTGACCAAAAATTGAACTTCCTTCTTTAGGAATTCAGATTTGTCCATTTGTATTTTTAAATTTGCAGTTCTTAGGCGATCAAAAACCTTGCGCAATTTTTCTATGTGTTCCTGAAGTGAAGTTGAAAATATAACAATATCGTCTAGATAAACTACACATGATTCATTCATAATACCTCTCAATATGTTATCCATCACTCTTTCAAAAGTTCTGGGAGCATTTTTCAATCCAAACGGCAGTCTTTTATACTCATAATGACCTCTTTCTGTGGAAAACGCTGTCTTGGGTATATCTCTTGGTGCATCTCAATTTGATGGTAACCTGATGCTAGATCGAGTGTCGAGAAGTATTTGCATTTTCCTAGTTTATCCAGTACATCGGTGATGTTTGGGAGAGGGTATTGGTCGTCGATGCTTTTTTTGTTGAGAAGTCTGTAGTCGACGCATAAACGATATTTTTGTTCTCCCGATGCGTCGATTTTCTTGGGAACTACGATAACTGGGCTGCTCCATGGGCTGCTTGATGGTTGGATGATGTCATTTCTTAACAATTCTTCCACTTGCCTCCCGACTTCCTTCTTCTGCTTTTCTGGCATTCTATACGCCTTTTGACAAATCGGTGTTTCGTCTGAGGTTCTTATTTCATGTTTGACTACATGTGTAAAACTCAAAGGTAGTTTCTTACAGTGAAATATGTCTCGGTACTCCATGCAAATTTTGCGAATAGCTTCTTTTTCTCTTTATTTAGGTGTTCAAGTCTTAGGTTTTTCATATTTTCTTTCAGTAAGTTATCATCACTTTGATTTTTTCAATATCGGAGTGATTTCAGATTCATTGATTTGGATAATTTGGAGTGGATTAATTCTAATTTGTTCATTTGTTTCGTTGCTATTCGTTATTGTTAAATATGCTTCGTTATTTTCTATTTTGACTAAACATTGTGGAATTTCGATTCCTTTCGTCAATTTTGTGTATTCTACAATGCCGTGATTGATTTCGTTTGAATGGATAGGTACTTTTATTACTTTTTGGGATCTAGCTGGTAAGGTGTATAAGTACGAATTATTTTTGAAGTATAACGGGATTGGGCCATTTTTTGTATACAGCACATTTTTCTTAAGATCGATATTAGCGCCTAGGTGAGTTAGTAAGTCCATTCCGATTAATCCATCGTACTCTTCATTAAATTCAAAGATATGAAAATTGAAATGTTCGTTACTTTTGAAAATTCTAGGAAGAGGAATATGCGCTATATAATGATGGTGAGTGATTTTGTGAGCGGTTTTTATTGTGAATGGGGAATGTTTGACATAATTTTGATAATATTTTCTTACAATTCGAGGGCTGATTAGTGTTTTCGAGCTTCCAGTATCAATCATAAATTTCAAACCTACTCTTGGAATTTTTATGAATGGTAAGGAAGAATTACTCAAATTGGTGATGTTTATTAAGTTTGTTCTTGGTGGGTTGTTGTTGACTGAAAATTTTCAGCATGAAAATCGGGATAATGATTACCATTACCAAACTCGGTGACTTCATATTGATCGTTTATGCCGTAGTCAGAGGTGGTGTTATAGTCCTCGTAGTAATATTCGTCCTCATCGTATTGATGAATTCCTTCATCTATGTCTTGCTGGAAGAGTTCTTCAGAAATAAAATTTCTTTGGTTCATTTGTCTATTAGGTTGAACTCTACTTTGCCTTTCTGTGCGTCTTGTATTTGATGACGATGTGTCCATAGGGACTGGTTGTGGTCGTGATTGTGGTGAATTTCTGATTTGTATACTCCTCTGATTATTTTGTGTCCAATTTACTGGATTTTGGCGAATATGTGGTGTTGGTGTTTGGTTAATTGGGCTTAGATTCTGATAAATGGGACGCTGTATATTTCGGTTAAAAGGGAAGGGAAGGTCTGGTAGATTGTGGAAAAGTTAAATTTCGTCTGGCATACGCAAAATTTTGTTCTTCTATTGTGAATGAGATGGCCTGTTCTAAGTTTAGTGGATTTCTTAATCTTATCGGTAGATTTGAATGGAGGCCTCTGAGAAAAGCATTGAGTGCCTGTTTTTCAAATAAATTTCTTTTTAATTCAATAATATTTGGATCGTCTTCGGTTAATTGAATTTTATTTAGTAATAAGCTCAAAAGATCTTGACATCTGTGGCCAAAATTTACAGGACTCTCAACTTTTCCTTGTCTTAAGTGCATTAAATCTCCTACTAAACAGTTTTCATCTCGCTGATCAGAGAAGAATTGAAGTAATAAATTTTTTATTGATAGCCAGTTTCTTAAATTTCCTCTACTGCCTACTAAATTTAGCGCTCTTCCGGTTAATTTACCGATTATGGCTCGCAAAAGAAATTCATTTTGTGGGTTTGCGATATTATTTGGATCAGAAAAGTTATTAATCAAGTACTCGCTAGATTGAATGAAAATAGCCAGGGTTGCTGGGTTCCCATCATATTCTGGGATGCAATCAATGTGATGTTTTTGAAGTTGAGGAACAGCCATTATTTGTTCTCTAACTCTTCTTAAAGGACTACGATCTCTAATATTATTCATACAATTCTACAATTTGTACTGGGATTCTATAGGTTCACGAGAAAAAATCAAGTATATAGATACGTATAGAAATATAAAATAAAATATGTGAGCAATAAAATGAATGGGTGGTGGAAAGGATGTGAAACTTACGCAATTGGCTTCATAAAGATTTCTTCTTTCTTCTTTTTCTTCTGCTTCAGGGGATACAGCGATTATAGCGAGCAGTTTCGTTCTAGAAACTCCGTACCCAACTATAATTTCTCCTCCTGAAAGCTGATGACTTGGTTGTCCTAACTATGAGCTTCCGTGATGTTGACTTCTGCTCGCTGGTACTGTTGCACCACTTGAACTTGGTCGATTTCGGGGCCAAGGTTCTACGAAACTTTTCAGATACCCAACTAATCGTTGAAACGAACACAAGTTTTTCGCGATTTTTGTCAGAAAAAAATGTTTTGGGTATCCTACCGACTGCGCCACTTATGTTTGTGATAAACGAACTTTACTTTTTAAAAAAGCTTTATTTGACTATTGACGAAGTGGACAATGCTAAAGTCACAACGTTCGATACAATAATGCCTTACTTATCTTAATTAACTATCCAAGTAATCTACTATTCCCCTACTTGTGGAGTAATTCTAAGTATTAATGTAATATTATATGTTGAGACGACATAGGTGTCTCTTATGGGAACATAGGAGGATCTATCACATAACTTACCTTCATCAACAAAGTCAATCAACTTGTCAGAATTATGCAATAAAATGAAATCTTTACCTTTAAGTCAATGTAATTTAATCGTAGTGTATATGAATGAATTACTCTTAATTCTCGCGGAAGCCTGAAAGTGGCATTATTTCGATGAAAAACCTTTGAAGATATCCATGTTTAATTTTTTTTCCGATTTTTTTTAGTGCTTTCACGCTTGAAAATATTGTTTTAACGCAAAATTTAAAAATTTTACATTAAAACAATTCAAAATCTTATAGGGAATCTATTTTCATCAGAAAATATGGGGATTCCCTTCCAAGTTATTCTTATGAACGGTATTCTTGGGTTACCAGGTATATGTATTCGTTTCAGATATTCTGGATTACTTGTATGTACCTGGTAATGAACGAATGAGGCTTATTTCGACATGTTAAGCAATGAACACTTCAAACTTTCCTTTCATGTAAAAAGATATTACATAATCTGTTTGGGAAATATGCAGAGTGTCCCGTAATTAGACCGACAAACTTCTAGTGGATGTTTTAGACACTAACAATTTTTGCCATATATATAATTACGTAGTAATTGTTTCGTGAGGTGAAGCTTTTATGGAATTATTCAAAATAAGTACAAGAAATTTATATTTCAATCACTTCATTATGTTTCTTTACATACCAAGCATTGAGTTGTGAACGAAGAGAAATTTCAAATCGATTTTTTTCAGAACCGGTGCAACTGGGCGATGTCATACATGATAATAATAATTATAATAATAGATATATTTCCCATAACTCACTTCATTACACTATTGTTACAATATAAGATAGTCCAATATAGTCCAATATAGATAGTCCATAAGGTGGACAATTGGATTTGAACTCGTATTATTTGATCAATGAGAAATACATCACAGAAAAAAAGACTCACAAAGGTAACAGTACCTGTGGTGAGTACCATGAATATACACTAGATAACATTATCAAATTGAAATTCTCCTGTTCAAAATGCAATACAATCGCTCAAAACCAACAAACAAACAACAAAAACTAACGAGAACTAATGACGGGGGCAATGGTAGCAAATTCTTTTATCAATCAACTTTATGTTGTGAGTTCTTTTCACTGTATGCATCCATTTCTTCATTTGCGGTTTGAAAATTTTTACGCTGGTAGCAATTTTAATTTCTACTGATAGTTGATTGAATATTAGCGGTCCCAAATAAATATAACATCTCTGAGTCAAGGACTTATTCAATTTTGGCACTTCAAGTACAAACCTATTGTATCTGGTGTCAAGACTATGGGTAACTAATTGTTCGAACTTCATGTTAGTTTTTGTAAAAAGAAGAGCTGTGTAACAATATAATTTGTATTCATCTCGGTATTCATCAAATACGCCTGACAATTCATATAATTCTTCGGTAGGCAAAGTTATCTCCTTTTTGAAAATTATCCTCAGGATCCATTATTGTTGAACAATGACTCTGTTGATATCCTTTTTAAATGCGGTTCCCCAAGCTATGATACCATATCCAAGTTGGGATTCAACGAGGGAATGGTACAATGTCAACATATGCTTGACATCCAGAATTCCAGCCAAATACCTTATCTAGAAACCAGTCCACTCAATTTCCAAACTGAGTAATTAACATGTTCATTCTACAACTACAAGATCAATTTTTTCCAAGAAAAAGTATCAAAATTTAATGCATTTGATCAAAAACTTGCAAAATATTGAAAGGTAAAAAAGTTGACCCCCTCAAATGATACGCTTATGATTGAAATGAACGAAATGCACTCGAACCATTCGATACGTATTTTTGATATTAGACGATGTGTAATATTTTAACACTTGAGGTGACGCCGTTTTGGAGATAAAACGTGTTGCTTTTAAGCCATCATCAGAGGCCTCTAGCTCCTTAACGAAACATTTTTGTACTACATGATGTGGGTCGAAACTGCCTCAAATTAGGTCTGTCTAGAACAACCACTTGCAGTTTGTCGATCTAATAATGGGACACCCTGTATAATTGAATAAAAATGAACAAATGTTAAACCTAGTGGTAATGACCGAGTGGAATATAAAACATTAGAGTCCAAAATAAAAATGTCGAAAGTTTTTCAATAATTCGTTACAACCAGTAATGGAAATCCATCGCGTCAAACTAACGTAGGACAATGTATAATTTCCGTCGGTTTTTCACCTAATGAATCCACATTTAAGCGGCCATTGTCCGCGCTGACTCACAAACGTTATTGATATCAATAGGAAACAAATATACTTTTAACAATATACTCTATTTAATGGAACTGTAAATTGTAATCGAATTTTATTATTCCGGACACCATTTGTCATGTGAAAACATGCAATTTTTACATTAGCGCGCGGCGATGTCACTTGTGAGTGTCAACGAGACCCTTCATACTCGCACTGTTACGCCAGGGAGACGTCAGCGTCGTATTTTTTTTCATCGATTGTGTCTTCCTGCGGTAATTATTGTCGATTTGCGTGTGTTACGCGTTAACTCGCTATCTGGTTTTTTCATCGATTTTTCCGGGTTATTTCCGATTGATTTCCTTCGAATGGGAATGCTTTTAATGATGTTCGCGATGTAGCACCTTTCTCTGAATCGTCCGTTATTTATTTGTTTTTTATTGATTTTCGTCGATATGTCAGCGAGAAACAAAGCCTATTTTTGTTTTGTGTGTATTTTTATGTTCTGGGAATCATTCTTTGTCACAAAATTTTTGTTGCTAGTTTACTGTTTTTCTAAGGGGATTCTTACCGGACTATCAGACCTTCACCTACATCTTGGTTAGCAGATCTATCAAACATTATTCCTCTTCTTGTTCGCCGATAGAACACAACCTTGAATTTCTGGAACGAATTCCATTCCTATCCTGATTTAGTATTGTGCAGGAAATAAGATTGCCAGATTGAAATAGCGTAAACCATTTTTGTACAATTATTGTCTAGAATCAATTGAAAAGATGAAGGAGATTTGGCAACTCATTCAATATTGTCAACAATGGCCTTATTACTATTTTAACTTATAGAGTTCCTGAATTCTTCCAAAGAAATATGGTCGAAATGATGAAACAATTTTCGGGTAATTGAATTTTTTTTAGTGTTTCCTAATGAAATACCATGAAACCGACGGTCCCACATCGAACCTATATCGAGGATAAAACTCAACAATACATTTAAGGGTGGGTCTCCTTAAAAAAAAAAACCATAAGATACACTAACTCCAATGATCTTGTTGGAACATAGTGAAATTCTGATAAAAAAAAGGTATGTACATGGTTCTGTACAATTCGGGGGTTAGTTTGAATTTTAAATCGTCGATATATTTTTAATTACAAGATTTTTTTCAGGACAATCTGTATAAAATCTCAGGGCTCACCAAAAAAATCCATGAAAACAGCGATATGATTTTTAATTCAATAATATTAAGAATTATATCGCTGCTTCATATGATTGTCAAAAATAGAAAAAACCATATTCTCTGTCCTAGAAGATGAGTAATAAAATATGAACTAAACCTCAAGTAGCACGGACACAGACACTTTTTTTCATTAAAATTTGACTCTGTTCCTACAAAATCATTGAAGTTGCTGTAATGTCAGTTTTCTTAGAGAGAACCTCATATGTATTGTTGTGTTTTAGCCTTGATAAAGGTCCGATGTGGGACCTGAACGTTGGTTATATACTCAGTTTCATAGTACTCATTTCATGAGACAGAACGAATAAAAAACAATTCAATTTGATATGAATATTTGGTTGGTAAAAATTGTTCTAAATGATTTTTTGTTACATTCAATGTATTTTCTTTCATATCATAAAATGAATGGGAGGGGGGAGGGGCTACGTAGTTACTAAGCTCAACTAACACATTCTGAAACACATACTCTGTTTGGATAATTTGATGTGTTTCAAATCTTGGTAAATAATTCACTTAAGGATCTGCAAATATATTTATCTGGATATTTTTTCTCACTAATGGCGTTTGTAGATTAATAAAGATTTGCGAGTTAACTTTATTTTGATGAATATTGTATAACTAGAAAAACTGCAGAAATATTCTGAAAGATTCACTTGAAGTATCTGCCTTAGTATCCACCCTCTACCGAAATATTTTGTCTGCGTAAATGGTTTCAGTAAACAATGCATTATCTCATGAAAATGCAGAATTTCATTAGTTGAACTTTGACAAAACAAAGTTTTCTAACCTGGGGTAGAAAATCATATTTTGTGAAAAAATTTAATATACTTATAAGAGATATTCTGGGTGAAACATTACAGGTGATGTGCTAAGGTGGCGCAAGAACACAGTAACGGAGTCTACGCTGAATTCAACTAGATGTCCAAGTAAATACAACAGAGCTCTTGCAGAGTCGGAGAAAAACATGAAAAATCATAAATCAGGGGAGGTAGCAAATGGAAGCTCCCGAAAAAACTGTATCAATATAACCCTGAAATAAGAATACACCATCGCCGTAAAATGCTTCAATTTAAACCAAGGCGGAATCCCAGACGTAAGCAAACTTTAGCAAACCCTGCAACGTATCTTTAAACACACGACACGGAAATACGTTTGGCGGAATATTAATAAGCTAAGTTATGATCAAAACGCGGTCATTATGATGTTTTACGATTCCGTAACGAAGCGATACAAAGTTGAAACATTTCATATCAAAATGATTTATTATGGATCAGTTGGATATAAAAGCGCACTGCTTTCGAAACAAATATGTTGTATCTGAGCTTCGTTCATTCAATTATAAATCTCATAGAGTTTATTCACGGAGTGATTATTGAATATAGGATTCCAGAAAAAATAATGGTATTCAGGATTCAAGTAGCGATATTGATTCGCTAAAGTATGTTTATTAGAAACAGTCTAATATATTAATTTGATAAATAGTTAGGTATTCCAGATCGAAGAGTCTACATGTCTAGTTTCTTCTGTCGCACATAATAGTAACTATACATAGTGAATCTTTGCCTTATACATATTTCAACAATAGATACGTCCAAAGCGAAACTCATTTCTATTACTAGCTTAGAAAAAAAACGTATAGCAATTTTCAATTTTCCTACTCTGTCACACCCAGGTAGACACATGACCACTGAAAAATTTACAAGCATTAGTGATAAATCATTTAAACCTTGAAAATTATGTTGAGAAAAATTTTTTCTGTAAATCTTTTGTTCAAAACTTTGTGCAAGTGCATTCAACCAGAATACCCAAATTTTCTTATTCTAATAATGTATTTATTTTTTTGTGATCGAATAACTACAGAGCAGGGCATTTCGTTTTCTAAATAATCGGATTTGAATCAAATAGCATTCAACTTAGTTTTGAGAATATATGTATTTATGGAATGAGATTCTGCGTAATCTTCATAATAAAGTTGTGTGAAAGATGTGAGTGCGATTTCATGTTCGGAGAAGATTCAAAACATCAATGGAAAATTATCTTATGAAAATCACTCTATAAAAATATGTGCGTGATATAGACATGAATTAGATTTTTTCATGCATTAAATCAGGAATTTTTGGTTAAAATATATGACACAGCCTGTATATATAATAATATCATTCAAACTTGAATAATTCAACACATTTACAGATTTTTTCTCATACGAAAGAATGATTAACTCATATTTCCCAAATTTTTCAGTTATCATTATTTTTTGGGGAGAAATCTAAACAATTTCACATTTCAAGTAACGTGGATTGAATTTCAAGTGAAAATTTCTTAAAAGCTGTGGTATTATTTATTTCTTGAAAAATTCTTGTAAACTTGATATACAATATTATGAAATACACAAATCCAATGCAACAAAAAGTGGCAACTTATGAGAACGTTAACTCAATTTCAGATATTCATCGAAACACCTACCCAGGTTGTTTTCGTGTTGGATCCTTCTAGCAATCATGAACATCATATGAAGAGAGCTTAGGATGAGCAGAAGAAACATAATTCTTTTCAACAGAATATGAAGAAACGAAAATATGAAGAATTGGAAAATACAGGGCAAGCCCTAAAATAAGTGGAAGAAGAAGAAGAAGAAATTATATTTTCAACAAATAGTTCTAACACATTGATAATATTTTTGGTTTTCAATCTGGAAATTAACTTATTGATCAGAATAGATAGAGAGGTTTTCCTCAAGAATTATATGAAATGAAACTGCTGATTTAGAAGTAGTGGATTTTTTTTTGTTTTTTTGAAAAGAGGAGGGTTTATGGTATCCTGATAACCTATCACGGAGTCTAAAAAAGCGAAATGAAAAGTTATAAAATAGATAAATTAAGCGGTTCGTGCGTTCACATGAACGAGAACTAATGAATAGGTACTAGTTTTTCGCTCCTCAATTAATAAATGGAAATGAAGTTTTTCTTGTTGTCTGATTACTTTGACACATTTTCGATGTATCTTCCTAGTTAGCTGCCCATTCAGAGACCATGAAGTGAATTCAAGGGCATTCTATTCTCGATTCTTATTTTTTTTAGATAAAATAAACTACTTAGGTGCAGCTGATTGTGCTGATAAAAATGCAGTATATATCATATGGAATTTGAAAGTAATATACATATATGTATATTCAGGGGAATTTCAAGAGAAATGAAAAAATATTGCTTTTTTTTGTCACACCTAATGAAGGTTATGAACAACCGAGAACGTATGTTTCCTTTTTTTAATACATGGACACATAGATCTGAAAACCACCGTTTCACATTGAACTCGACCTGATTAAACATAATATGACTATATAATATGAGCATAATGGTAGAGAATCGGATTTTGGAAAATAAATTCAAATTTAGAAGAGGAAGTCAAAATTTTATTCAACTTATGACAGTCCCCCCTTTGCAGAATAGTGCTGCAATCAACACATGACATTTTTGTTTAATGGTTTCAATATATTTTTCACAGTAAAACAGCTAGTTTCCGATAAACTCATACCTACTTATAGACATTTTTCTATGACTGCGAAAAATATCAAAAATATAAATAGTTTTTTCATGGTTCATCCTACATTACAAAATAAACTTAAACATTTCATGCGAAGGGAATAATACAAAGTATAAGATAAGATAAGACAAAGTTTTGAGACGAGTACACAAGGTGCTGGATCCGCCACTGAGGATTAAAGACATAAATTAATTGAAACGTGTCTTAATGGTGGTGCAAGGTACTTTGAAGTTTTTTAAGTACCTAGTGCATTTTCATGTTATGAATCTTTACTTTAAGTATTGAATATTCAGTCTGAATTATGTGTTCAATATTTTTATTCAAATGTTTGAATTTATAGGAGAAGAAGGCCGAAATGTGGAATTTTTTTTGTGATGAATATTGAAGGTTTTACTTGAATACCAACAGCTTCCTACGAGCAAAAAAATCAAGACATGCAACCAAATATTGGAGTTACAGTAATTTATAGGAAATCATTCTTGTAGCTTATGAGAGTCTGATAAAAAATTATTGTCACCGTGGCGGCTCCGAAAATCAAAACTATGTTGGTAA
The DNA here is from genome assembly GCA_038502775.1 of Hippodamia convergens. Classification (NCBI taxonomy): domain Eukaryota; kingdom Metazoa; phylum Arthropoda; class Insecta; order Coleoptera; family Coccinellidae; genus Hippodamia; species Hippodamia convergens. Next base: position 25,905,161 of record CM076610.1, read on the forward strand.
CATCAGATCAGTAACTTAAGCATTGAAGGATTTATCTTGGTGTTGCTGAAAAATTCTGGCTTATGACGTTTTTAAAATTCAATTTCCGGACGGAAAATTGTTTGAATTTGGAATTTAGTTCTGTTTGTATGATTATTATGTTCTTGGATTAATTGATGATTTAACTATGGATTTGAACGTTTCTTTGGTCTTATGCCATGGCGATGAGAATTGATTACCAAACGAAGTGAATAAATCATATAGAATTTCAGTTGATTGATTGATAACTTTTCATTAGTTAATTTTTTTCATGTATTTGAAATATTTTTTAACAAACTACATTTTTATGAGCTGGCGGATCTAAATGATGGCGCCACATTGAAAAAAAAGGCCAATTGCAAATTTTTAATAATCTGGATGAGTGCTGTTGATAATCATATTCAACTTATCAAAAAATTATTAAAACTGTATTTTCACTTTGTGATGAGGTAGGTATTTCGCCTTACAACAATAATTATAACTTGTAAATCTCAACAAGTTCAAATTGATTTGCCATGAAAAAATGATGAATATAATCCCCTTCTATTTATATGTTTTTTGTGATGGTTCCCTAGACATTTTAAGTTACTTTTTGATAACCAAAAATTAACGTGTCTTGACTTTCGGGGCTTGATTAATCAATGTTACATGTTTTTTCCGGTTACACCAAAAATGAACTATTTTTTTTATTTTCACATGGTTCACTACGTACAAGTATTTTCTCATATTTTCTTGTACGCCTCATTCTAAGTACAACTAATGTTACATTCGTGAATTTTTGACATATCGTGTGATTTACATATTATTATTTTGAATAGTCATTTTTATAGCTAGATGAATGAAAACAAATTTAATTGTTCATTTTCCATATCTCCTATGAAAAAAATTAAGTTCAACCCCTGTTCCCAACTTCCTAGTTTATTCGGCCTTTGATATTTTCGGATTGTTTCTCCCCTTAAATGTACTTTGGTTAATGAGATGAAAACAATTTTTTTAATTCATGAAAGCACTAACAGTAGATAAGTGCAATGATGGCTGGAGAACCATAGTTTGATAGACCATGGAAATAACTATCAGCGTCGATTTATTCATCAGCAGATTGATCATTCTCTACATATTCATAATTGGTTATGCGATTTGGAGGTATTATGTATCAAATTGAATAATTCTTTGATTTCATAATATTGATTCGAAAAAAAAAGGTTTTGCATCAGAAGAACGTTCCGGCAATATTAAAGGCCAATTGAATTAGGAAATTTCGATTTTTCGGGGAGAAATGTGTTTTTTCTGTCATCTTGGAATGGAAATTGAATGAGTAAATTCATTTTCAGTCATCTTTGTATAAAAATGAAATAATAAATGAAGAATGACCCAACAATGTTCGCAGAATGATGTGTACAATGAAAATTTGAGAAAAAAATACACAGTGTGCCATTCAAAATTTAAAAAAATAGCAGTTCCAGTGTAACCGAAAATACTTGTGACATTTTGTCTGGGTATGTTCATCTGAACGTATTCCGTCATTACTCGAGTTTCCATAATCTGTTGACACCCTGTCTATCTGTTTTTTCATTTTTGATATGTCATTTCTCTCATATTGAAATCAGATTTTAGTATAAAATAAATTAACCTTAATTGTCATTTCGTAATGCTAAAAACGAATTGAAATATTCAATAGGTTTTTTTCTTTTTACACATTGTTATATAGTGTTATTCTACATGAACCAACTACAATCTAGTGTTTTGTTCAAGTCATTTTCCCTATATATTCTACTTTATTCAAAGTAGAAGTCGGTATATCAGTTTTTCTTATCTTCCTATGACAAGTTTTTGTTGTTAGGCATCTTCCGAATGTAGCCTCTCTGTTTATATATTTATGCCTCTTAAAAATATATTCACAAAATCACTTTAGCGACTTGTTTTTCATCAAATTCAAAATATGGAGACCGTAAAAAGTGTTTTAAAACGATTTCATCCGTTCTTCTGGTGGATTATCTGATATAATTGTTATTTCTTGCTTGATTTTTTACAATTATTTCATCGAATAAAATCACTTGATAATCAGTTTATTGGAAAAGCAAGTTTTTTCGAGAAATTCTGAAAACTGGTCTGAATTATTTTCATAGGATGTCAAATTGACATCCTAAGTTCAAATCGAAGAAGCCGCGGGGCAGATATTCCATATTGTTTCGTTTATTATGTATATTTGTGATTTGCTTTTGATGAGAGTTTTATAGGTAAATCATTAGAATGCTTTGAAGACAGTTTTGAAGTTGTAAAATGGAAGAAGAACAGTCACATCATTTCATTGATAGAAAGATTTAGTGTATTTTTCAGAGTATTCTGCAATAGAATTGGTTGGTACCATATCAGAAAGTTTTACATATAATCCCGGATATACTCTTTAAATTGACCATATGATTCTTCATTAAATCAGCTGTAAAATACAAGGTGTGATACATCTTAGAGAAGGTAATTTTTAGTAGAAATCACAAATTGCAAAAAGTATACAGGGTGCTATTTGGAATAAAAAGTCACAGACAATCCCGGTCCAACCGGAAATTTTCAATTTTTATTTTTCGGAAATGAAGGTTCCTTGGACGAACTGGAGAAAATGAAATTTTCATCTTCCGAAATGGATGAGATAATCGATTGGAACAGGTATATGACTCATTGTAAAAAAAATGTCAAATTAGGGATCAGCTCCAATCTGAGTAAATATCTGAGATTCTGGTGTAAATTTTTAGATTGTAATTTAGACAATCAATTTTGTTTTGAAGAACTATCGGAGTTGAGACATTGGGTATATTGTCTCTTATTCTGATTAGGATAATCAGTAATTTTTCTGTTCATTCAAATACCTAGCAAATGATTTTTCTCGTTGTAGGACAATGTGGACACTTTAATTTCCCCACGCCAATTCTTATTCGGGTATTTTCTCACGTCGTTCATAAACTTTTCTTTGCTTACCCAGCGGGCCGATGTTGTCCGCCGGATCTCGCTCTCTACACCTCGTCCTGGCGCCACGTCCGTGCCTGGACATGATCGCGGCAATGCTAAAGTCCGTGGCGCATGGCCTCATCGTACAATTGTCTTCCATCACCTATCCGATGACAACAACAACACCATGACTCTCACCCCTTTCAAGTCGCACCAAATTCGCACAACCACCACAATCGAAAACCGCGGTATGGAGTCGCGCGACCCAAACGTCTAATCCGAGCCTAATCCTCGGCCTTTACGCGATGGCACTCCGCTTTGTTTTGACGCGTGGAATTTTAATTCACGGACCATACGAGCTTACTAGGTGCCCGTCAAGACCACAGAGATTGGTCATAAAGACGTGAGAGGCGTTCCTTTCAATTTTAATCTGTGTGCGATCTCAAGTGGGCTACTTTATACGCCGAACTGAACCAAACTGACCAGTCCGTCGAGACGTTCTGACGTTATCAAAGGAATGTGCCATTTTTTCGGCGATTCTCCCCTCTGTCGCTCGCGATGACAACATGCTGGCTTTTGTTTTTCCCCTTGTCGTTCCCCTTGCCTCCTCGTGCACCTGGGCGGTATCGAGGAGCCTTCTACGATTATTTCTCGTGCCATTTCGTTCATTATGGTTTGACGAGAGTGGGGAGTCGGAGGGGTACGCCTTGGGGAGGGGCCTTGGCGTGCCCCGCCTACGCGGATGCCAGCTTTTTCGCCTTATGCCTTGTGACTTTCGTACCTATGAAGGAAAAGGAAGATAGGCTGAAAAACATGGAGGTTTACGTCATGTGGGCAATTGAGGGTTGTGGAGTTGTTGATCGGATTCGGTGGTGGCCGATTTCTGGTGCTCTTTATAGATATGTCAAATAAGTCATTAATCATTTCTTAGGATTCCCCTGGATGACAGCGGATTGTCAATGAATTCGCTTTCGAATGAAACATGATTCTTACTAATGGTATATGAAATTGATTCCTCCAATTCTGTTCATTCTGCCACATCTTGTAGAATTAAATCGTGCGAGAATATCTCTGTATCGCACAGTTTCCAAGGTTATATTAAATCATTTTATGATGACGTCCTGACACGTATTCATTCATTATCTGCCAAATTTATGATACAATTATTCTGCCAACCCACATTTATCAATGCGAATATCACAAGATGATATTTTTAGGAATAGTCCATCAGTTTCAATGAAAATCCAGTGAATTAGAGAACATAATATATATAATAGATACTCACCACTTCGTATCTCATTTTTAAACATTGAACTAGTGGAAGAGTATCAATGCGTTCTGCACTGATATAAAATTGCTATTATAATACTATATTCTAAAACAAGTTGCAGAATGAGCTCCTATTACAACACGAATGCGAAATTCAAAAACGAGCGACGAAGGAGCGAGTTTTCGAAAGCATGAGTGTTGGAATTGCCTTCTGCAACGAGAATTAGACGATATTTTCTCTATTGCAGTAAAATACCTCCGAAATTCAAATAAGAATTTAGATTCTACATCCTAGTGACTTTTGTGTTATATATTAGCAGTTGGTGTAACTAACGATATCTGACAGATTACGGAATTTGAATTGATTCGGTTTGAAAATTGATAGGATCCGACGTCAGTACTGACAACCACAAAACGAAAAATATAACTGAAAACAATGCTGTAATGAATTTCCAGTTACAAAAAGTAACTCAAAATTTCTATGGGTCCATCACAGAAAATGATATCGAGCGAATGCTGAAAAAAGCAATTCGTTTATTCAGAACATTTTGTCCAGAAGGATGATTGTTATGAATATTCGATATCGAACTTGAACTTATCAGAGTGAATACATATACAAACAATTTCAATTTTTTCTTGATAGCATGAATTTTGTTCACAACATACCTAGAAATGACCAATTCTAAAAAAATCACCCTCTGCGTATACAAGGAAAACTTTCACTGACCCAGGATATTGAAAACAGAAATTGAGACCTTATCTGGTTTGCATTTTCATCCTAACAACTCATAATGAATGTCTCTTCTATAGTGATCTTTCACAAACAACAAATTTGACACATTAAAGAGCCTTCCGGGCATACTGCCGTGGTCCATTAGGAATAATTTCACCTAACGTTTCGCCTACAACTGCGGTAGGCATCTTCAGAGGGTTATTGGTCTGGAATTTCTGACAATGACGTGTTCGAACCCATCAGTGTCAGAAATTTAGCGTTCGAGGTATAATCTTAGACCAGGAATCCTCTGAAGATGCCTATCGCAGTTGTAAGCGAAACGTTAGGTAAAATTATTGGTAATGGACCACGGCCAACAGGTCCGGAAAACTCTTTCAATGTCTGTATATCCGGTCGTCAAAGCCTTAATCTTTTTAAATTTGACATATTATAAAAAGTGATCATTCAGACAAAATTTCTTTATTCACTTCAGCTAGTGTGGTACTTTTTAGCCCTTGTTAATTGAAAAACACTGAAGAAATACTCAAATCCAGAATTAATTCAAGATTATAGGTACATATTATATGCTTTGTTTATGCTCACAAACAGACTAAATTGCTACCTTTAATCAATTCTCTTTCCATGCTTACTGGAACTTAGAAAGGCATAAGTCAGTGTTCCTTCTTAATACCCACCTAAATCCTGCAAGTTAAAAGTTAGGTGCTGATGGGATAGACCTACTAATATACTATCGATTTTGCACAGCCACTCGAAATGACATTCAATACTCAATAGGTATGATTATACCACTCAAAAAATTTGGAATATGGTACAAATCACTTAGCTAACTAATATAATTTTACATTAGTTCAGCGTGAAAATATCCGTTTGCTTTAGGTTAATATTTTTGTGACGTTTTTGTGTCATTCGAAATGATTGTTAAAAATTTTTTTTCAATTCAAATTACAGGAGTATTTGAACAATAATTACTATTATTGAATGTACAATCAACATATGAATTATTACTCGCTGAAGCGTTCGAAGAAACAACATTATTATTATTTTTGGCTTCTTCTCTAAGCTTTGACATTAGGTTTTCATGATATTGTTTGACATTCACTTTCTTTATATCTATATATTGGTATGACCTGTAATTTTGATGATTTCATGCTCCTCTACCCCAGGTTTTAATAGATGAGTTACGCCTTTTAAACGGTTCGAGTGGTTTGTTGTAACATTTATCCGAATCATTTCGGCGACAGTCGTCTACGTGAAAATCATGTTCTTCCTATGAGCAAATTCTTGAAGGAACCAACGGAATTTTTTTTCTATTTCATGGAACAATCTGCACATTTTTTTGAGGTACACTTTGCGGCTGAAGGCAGGAGTACCTTCCTAACTGGACTACGATCTCGGTTGATTTTATTTTCAACTTACATAGGATTTTTTTTTGTTTGCCGGTTTTTTCCTACTTGGCAGCACCTAAGTACTAAAATCTCGTTTATATAATATAACCTATAAGGTAGTCCGTTATTTTTTATTTCGTATGTCAAACAATTTTAAACATTTTGATAGGAGCAAGTGAATTACCTATATCCAGGGATATAATATACCTACCTATACTTCAAAAGTTCCCTTGATCTTTCTCAATGTTCCACAACAATCGACTATTGATATTACATATGTCAGTCCTATTCATTCAAAATTATTAATTTTTCGTTTTGTATTCTTTCTATCCAACAACCAGATATTTTTTTCGGAGGGGGCTGATTTGGGTATATAAACCTGTGGGGATAAAATAATTCATGAGTCTATACTTATAACTCAACACAAGTTTATTAATATTTTGATAGTTTTTGGGGCTAAAGCTATTGAAATTTCAATTGATTGATATATTCCAATTTACGTGGTCAACACATTAACCAAGGAACGATCTCCAATAAATAGGTAGTTACTATCTATAGGTTCTATATACCGATTCAAATTTATTGATTCAAAATAAATATCTTTTAATCATTACTTTTATTTGAATATAGATAGGTTTAGTCAGTTCAACAATAATCGTCATCAAGAGCGGCTGCGAAGTATCCAAATTTCCTATATTGTTAGGTATCCCATTGACGTTTGTATAATTTAATTAGCGTACATTGTATGAATCTGGCCAATTGGTTCTATTTGTATACTATGTTCTCAGATTAATCGAACTCTGGATTTGATCTTTTCTTCAGCCTTGTTCACTTCAAAATGGCGGTAATTGATCACCAGATGAAGTGAATAAATCACAAAGAAATTTAGCTGATCTGATGGAACACCTATATGTTTGTTTGAAATAAATCACAAGAAGAAAATTCATTGTCAGTGTGTTTGTGTTATTGAGTTTATTTTATATATAACCTAAAAACTTCGATTCGTGAACATTGAACGATTGAACCATCATAGAAATTGAAAACGTAGAATCACATAACTGTAAATTAAGTAACTTTGCTCTAATTCAGCAATGAGTTCATTACATTACTGAAAGTAGTACTGTATTGAAACTCATTACAGCATTGTTTTCAGTTATATTTTTCGTTTTGTGGTTGTCAGTACTGACCTCTGATCGAATCAAATTTCGAATCAAATCAATTCAAATTCCGTAATCTGTCAAATTTCTTAAGTCACACCAACTGCCAAGATGAAATATAAAAGTCACTAACCTGAATTTTTATTCGAATATCGAGAGTATTTCACAAAACTTGACTGAAATAGAGAAAATATCGTCTAATACTCGTTGCAACTTGTTTTAGAATATACTATTATCACATAGGATTAGTTAATCATAATTATTATTTTAATCAAGATTTCAATTGTTAGATTTCGTTTCTATTCGAAATTGTTAATGATTAAGACATTTCAGTTAAAAATATGTGAATCTTTCATGATCGAACTCTCAATAGAAGATAAGGGTCAACTGGGAAATTTTCAAGTTAAATATCATTCATGATTTGAGTGTGAGATCGGAAATAAAATTGAAAGAGAAAGAAACAAAAACAGTCATAACAGTACCTACCAGGTAGACAATACTGGGAATCCGCACATGAATATACGCCACAGTTGTCCTATACGAATCTGATGGGGTTTCTATAAAAGTACATGATAGCAATTAATGAACTTTGATAGGGTCAAAACAAAAAACAACAATAGGTTTGGGTATAGATAATATTCTTTCGAGACATATATGAGTTCAGTCATATTGACAGATGATGACACCGAACGAATTCGTTCACCTAATAACGGTGGAGTCGGATATTTGAAGTAACTTGGTAGGTATTTGCAACAGATGTTGAAGATATCCGATATTCATTTCTCCATCTACAGAAGTTCAAGCCATCAGATTTTATACCGGACACAATGTACAGGGTATCCCAAATTGCTTGATTCTGACTGTTTCTGGTTCTTCTACTAGACTATAGATAGCTAAAAACGTTGAGCGGAGTCCTGGGCTCGATTTCCGTGAAAACACCAGTAGTGTAAACCTTTTCACGATATCTCCATTTGTTTTGAAGATATAACAAATTTTTTAAATTTTTTCGATTTCGAAGATGTGGCATAATTTTTTTATTTTCGAAAATATCTGAAAAAGATAAAAACTTTCAACAAGCACTTTTTGACTGGGACTGAAACATTATTTTAAATTTTTTTTTATCTTCAAATTTTTTCATATGAGATGAAAAAAAAAATGCGTTCGTATTTAAAATAAAACAAAATTTTTTCTACGAGAAAAAAAAATTAATAAAGTGTTATGGTTCCTTTTATTCATATTTAAAGTTTTTGAATTTAATTTGAATTTCAGGAACCAAATTTATAAAAAAAAATTATGGAATTTTGAATTTTGAAAATTTACCTGGCCTATACTCTACTCGTTTGAGGGTTCAATAAAAATTATGTCAATAAAATTTGAAAGATTTTGATTTTAAAATATTATAATTGAAAATTGGTTGAATGAAATAAACTCTTAAGAACTAATAAATATTCAATTTGATTTCTATAATAAACTATCGATAAACAAGAATAATAAACACTATCACTAAGTCTATGGTTTTCAAATCAGTCCAAAATTCCAAAGAGGTTATGTTTAAAGTTGATTGATGTTTATGAATAAACTCACTTTCAATAATCACAGTCTGCTAAATTTGCTGAATAGTCTCTTGAAACTATCCTTCAATAAATATTCTTGAAATTACTGGTTCAATTGGCTTTCTTTCTTCGTCAAGTTCTTTATTTCTTAGTAAGTCAAAATCTTCTTTCACCATTCTTCATATTTCCATTTCCATTTGAATAATAATTACACTAAACTTTATGGGTATATCACTTAATCTTCATCAATTTAAATCTGTTTCATTTAATTTTTCTTTCAAAAATAATCTCCCCTTCAATTCTTTTTTCGTCTCCCCGGTTTCACTTCTCAAATGTCCTTACTCTCTAGATTTCTTAACACAAATACATAATACAATAACATAGAATTTATTTACATTTTTCTTATCAAAATCTTTCAATTTTAGCATTATCAAGAAACCAGCAATTTAACTCAATGAATTTGGAAATCGAAGACTACAATTGATAATTACATATGAAATTTAACTATGAGAATTTTGAATTGAAATTATCTCTGGAATGTAAACAATAAATTTAAATGTTGAAACTTTTGAATTTTGATGCATGTACTTGCAATTATGTTATGATATATTTTCTACCAGGTAATATTTCATGTATCCTTTTTATATAACCTTGAATTAGATATAATTAAGAACCATAACAATAGTTTCATAACAATAGTTTCTTTTTCCGGTGAAAAAGCGCTAGTAGAAAATTTTAATCGTTTTCAGATATTTTCGTAACTAAAAAAGTTATTGCACATTTTCGAAATCGATAATATATCAAAATTTAAAAAAAACTGAAGATATCTTGAAACGGTTTTCACTAATGGTGTCTTCATGAAAATCGAGACTAGGACACCTCTAGAAGTTTTTACCCATCTAGTCCAGAAGTACCTGAAACCGTCAAAATCAAGCAATTTGGGATACCCTAAACTACTTCTGAAGATATATGCATAAGGTATAATTGAGAGGTAATTATTAGGTTTGTACAATGAATTTATAGGTTTATTGATCCAAACGGAAAAAACCAACAATGTATTAGCCGATCTTTCGTTAAGTAGGTAAGTGAACTTTTTCAGAACACTGTGAATAGTTACAAGACATATTGAAATGAAAATTATTTAGACTATCTCAATTAAGTATAATTTCTTATTTTTCTCTTATATAAATATTCAAACTAATAAATACATATATTTGTATATGAAATATATATTACGAACAATCATGAATAATAGCGTATACATCTAGACGTAAAACAAAGCCGACAGTGAATAGGTTAGGTAAGGCTTTCGCGGCCATTGTTCCATTTTTTCAAGCATTTTGGCCGTCGTCGTAGATTCATTCCCGACGGCTCGCCAGTTCGAGTGTCTGTTTCAGGAGATGTTCTCGTCGAATTAAGCTGCTGAAATGCTCGAAAAAACGATTGACAAAAGCAGAAAAGCCAAGAGAACGTTAAGCCATAAGATGGAGACCTAGATAACAGTATGAATACTTACAATATCTACCTACTAGATCATTTAAGTTGTCAACAAGAATGGGTACACAAACTAACCAAGTTGCAGGAACGGTAATCATTACTCGGCCAGTAGGGACTGACGATGAATGAGGGAAGCATTGTCGACTACCCCTTAGATGTTGAAATAACCCACAGAAAAATTATTTGGATTCAATACTGTTTCCGTTTTATTGAAATTAAAAGTACCTATATCATTAATATTTACTGTCTTCTGCTGAAGCCAAACAGTTTTCTTTAGAAAATTGAAAATCATTGAATTCTGCAAAAATAACCCTCCCGAACAGGATTTGAACCTGCGACCTCCGAATTACTAGTCCGACGCACTAATCAACTGTGCCATCGGGAAAATGAAGGTTCCAACTGATTCTCGGCTGGCGATCCTCCCAGAATTCGATGTTAGTTGTTAGTATTCATTCTTCACGAACGTCATAGTTCGTGAAGAATTCTTTGGGGAGTTAGGATTGGAACGGAAACTCATTCGCTATCGGTGGTCATCCATGATTCGATTTTACCGTTCATCCGATTGCGTCTTTCGCGATTTTTGCGATATATCGCCAGGAGTCGGGTAGTTGAATCTCCCGACCACCGAACAATGTTAATTAGCCAAGATGAATAATTTATGAATGTTTCTATCGTCTGAAAATCATATAGAAAATTGAAAATTATTGGCGTGTAGACAGACTAGTAATTCGGAGGTCGCAGGTTCAAATCCTGTTCGGGAGGGTTATATTTTCAGAATTCAATTCTGTCTGCACGGCAATAATTTTCAATTTTCTATATGATTTTCAGACGATAGAAACATTCATAAGTTTTCTTTAGATTTCGAAGAGTTAATGCATGTCTTTTGTGTCTTCGTAAACCTTTTATTTGTTAATGTTTCCCATAAGTATCTACCAAAGTCACAGTTTTTATTGTATTAGAATGAATAATTATTATTATTGTCGCAGAAATGGTCAAGCACAGAAAGCTTATCTATGTATAATAACATGAAATTTAGACCTGTTCCTATTGACCTATGATCTGCATTTGTCATTTTCTGTTCCTTCTCATCAGATTAATTTCACCTATGAAGATTCTGAGTAGTCTGCAATTATCTTCGAAGAATTGAATACTAGTAAAAATTCTGATCAACTCTTGAAACTGAGTCGATTCAAATTTTTCCAGCGAACGAACTACATATTTATTGATTTAAATACATTTAGTTGAACTTAATTCGATATCATAAATCGCATTGTTATAAATAATAGGTATTTGAAATTTATGAACAAATAATTAGAATATTGGGTACGCTATTCTCACAGCTGCTTCAATGAATGATTTTCCTACAGCTAATGTAAACAGTCTACTACCAAAATAAATAGATGACTTGATGCAATATAGAACTTCGTCTTTTAGAAGATGATTTGTGTACCAGATATATTTCATTTATAATAATATACCAGCAGATTTTATGACAATTAGAACTTTCAGAATCAGGTACAATAATTTTTTTCTGGATACATGTTAATTGCTTGCTGTGCTGGAAATTTTGAAGTTCATTGGGCGGGAAGGTTGTTGATCGCCTAGGGTGACAGCATTGGCGGATGCACTTAACCTGATTTGGATTGATTTTTTTTTTTTAATATTGGCGGGGGGACGATCATTCATGTGTTTTCAGCCTCCTTCCTGCCTATACTGAATGGTTTACTATATGTCTTGTCTTACTTGTATAAATTTCAATATAGCAAATAATTTATTACTAGTATTATTGAGTAGGACTAAGTAGGTATACCTACAGGATGTTCTACAAGCTCTATGACAAACTGACAGATGGTAGCTTTGCTTATTCTGAACATTTTTGCCTATGAACATATACCCGATATATTTTTGTTTAAAAGCTACAAGTCTTGAAATTATATATTTATGTTCAAATCATAATAATAAATGAAAATTTTTAGAGAGTAAAAATTGCTCAAAATGCCCACCTTCAGCTTGAAAGCAAGCTTCACATCGACGAACTGAAGATACCGTTACCCGGCGGATAAGATTTAGATTGTTTCGTATTTGGTTCGCTGGTCTTGAATTCTATCAAGAAATTGTTGATTACGAGTATTTTGGATTTCAACATGACAAACAAGCTGCTTCATATGTCTCCATAAATAATAATCCATGGGATTTAAATCAGGCCTCCTTGAATTATCCATTAATTCGGGAAAATTTTCATTCAGCCAACTGACTACTAGTCTCCCTCTATGTGGTGGTGCACCATCAAATGCTTATAACTCCCAAACGAAAACGAATCGGACCTATGTTCATAGAAAATAAAATGTTCAGAAGAAGCACAGCTATCTTCTGTCAAAGTTTGTCTTCAAATTAGGAGGAACCCACTGGTGAAAACTTATATATTCTGATTTTTCTCCTTTAATTTGAACTGTCCACCTATGAGATTTGGTGGAAACCAGAGATATAGTCGTTCGTTGTATATGTTGTATATGCTTATACTTTATAGGCGGCATAATTAGTTACAACGGAATCGATAAAAATCTATGAAATGATATCTTCTTAGTTTAACGCACACGACCGACAATCGGTGTGCTACTATTTTGTCGGTCGAAATGCAGAACACGTATGTGAATGCACCAACGCACACGAACGACTTTTAGTCGTACCCACAAAACAGTCGGAGCGAGCTCCATTTTCGGACCCGTCACGATTGTCGGTGAAGCAGATGGACACATAGGATTCTCTTGTTGAAAACGCACACGAACGACAGTTTAGTCGGTTCTTGCTCTCTACTCTGATATGAATTACTATAGACGTGCTTATTAAATAGTAGGTAGATGACATAAAACGGATATCGACATCGAAAAATTAATCTGTGAGGTACCGAATGCAAGACATTTGTATGATACCTCAACAGCAGAGTACTCGAATAATATGAAAGAGAAACTTTGGTAGGAAGTGTGTGTTCAGTTGATTGATGACTGGAGTAAATTAGAAATTCCGTATAATATAGAAAATGCGGCTTGTTTTTGTCACTTCTTTCATTAATACATCTGATTTCAATATTACATTTTATCGTATTACCACGAAAGTGATCTCATGGAGACGTGAAATATTTTGCAAAATAGTACCTTGAATTCCTTCTGTTGTACAGGGTGAGCCAAATTGGTGATACTTGAACTACAACTTTTTAACCGTGAGAGATGAAGGAAAATGAATGACACGTTATGGTGGTCTTTTTTAGAGAACTGATAATGCCATCAACTGCTTTCCTCTAGCTTCTTTTGTTTTCGAGTTATATGCCAAAATTGAAATGTGGGCGATTTCAACTTTGACCATTTTCTACGGCATTTTTTTCCCGTTTCAGAAATATATCATACATCATCCTCAGATTCATTGAGATATCATGACAAATATACCCATAGTTGGTACTTGAAATTTGAATTATTGAGTATTAAGTAGGCTGAATCACAGAATAATATGTCTCTACGCAAGGCGACATTTTTATTCTGCCATTGAATATTTGATTCAATTTTCCGTGTTTTCATCTCTGTTCAAAATAACTGTCAATTATTAAAATTCGACTTCATTAATGCCGGCCGGCATTATGGAAATATTCGAAAACTACAAGAAACGTGATATGTTAAAATGTTTTAATTTAGCGGCAATAATGACTTCGAATTGAACGGAGATAAAACCTTGGAGAATCGAATCAAGTATTCAATCACAAAATAATAATGACACCATGCGTAGAGACATATTTTTCTTTGATTCAGCCTACTTAATACTCAATTAATAAAATTGCACATACAAACTATATTTTTCACGATATCTGAATGAATCTGGAGGCGATGTATGATGTATAATATATTTCTGAAACGGAGATAAATGGCAATTCTTTCTAAGCCATTTCAAACTATTGAACCAAAGGATGCTTCAGAATAACTTCTTGTGCTGGGGCCATCAATATACATACGAAAAAATGGACATATATCTCTTTGAGTGTCTTGCTGGGAATTGTGGTTTTGATATTTTTGGCAAATTTTTTCTATGAAGTGATTTCCCATAGGTATTACACTTTTCTCATCTTGAAATTATCTGTGCATATGAGAAATAAAAGACAAGAAGTCTTTACACGCTCTAAAATTCATATGCTCAATTACTTGCTTGTTTCAACGTCTTGAAAATTGTTGTTACATTCTATATGGGCACTTTTTTCACGGGAATATGATATAATTGAATTTTTTGAGTCAGCCATTTTCATGATATGACAAGGATTTCTGATTCTCCAAATGTAAACCATAGTTCAAAGTTCTCTCATCCAGCACAATTCAATAAATTGAAATTTTTTTCGGAAATCAAAGATTGCTGGGCTATCTTCACACTAATTCATTCACCTCAAACCGAAAGCTGCATTTGATTTTATAAAATCGACACTCGAGAAATGTTATCAGACTAATTCACACCATTCTTGAGGTTGTTTCTGCTAGAAATAGTGAATTGTATTCGTGAGAAATTTAATTTATTCATATCGTAATCCTTTCAAGTTCCTGTAATCGTTCGGGTCGTTATTCCAAAAAAATTTCGAGAGTGCCTTCGATCCAATTTCTAAATTTCAAATAATTGGGATAAAAATTATTAATCAGGATCTTGTAAATCATACGGCGGAAGCTATAAAATATGTCAAACCTATACACCTAGTCACCCAGAGAAATTTAAACCTATGAAAAATTATTTTTAATTATTTTTCAAATGTATAGTTATAATGGAAGGATTTTCACTCAGCAGAATTATATTAAATCACGAGATTTTAATCAATGAATGCAACCTTATCGTCCAAAAAAAATTTCTGCTTGAAATTGGATAAGTCTGAACTATATATAATGCTAACATGATAACGTTAATCAAGGGATCGTGAAATGTTTTTCGGGTAAGGTCAAAATAATGTTAATCTGGAATCTTGATGATTTGAAAGAACAATCAGTGCAACAAAGATTTACGAAACATGAAGTGGGTTCTCATCTTTTTTGGAAGAAACCGACGGTTTAGTCACACATTCAGGCTATACTATGAGTTCTTGTTGGTAAAGTTCATATTAATGTTGCATTTTTTACGAGAAAATTGTTCTTTAGCGCCTTTTATAGAACGAGTTACACAGAATATAATAGTGTATATACAATATTGTATCCAACAAGAACTACCAACTTGTAAATCACCAAGTACAGAGAAGTGTGAAGCAAGCATTTGGTGGCAGAATTTAATATCGACGTCCACGAAAATCGCCATAAAATCCCAATACGACAGGGCAAAAAGAGCGAATAAGCCTGAGCCGAACAATAAAAATATCTAATTTCGCAGTCTACTGATTAAACCGTCGTAAAATTATTATCGGTCCAATAATAATAATGGAAACAACGACGTTTCGGAACCGTTTACGTGCCATCATAAAATTGTTCGATTTTCATAAAAGTACCTTTTAGTCATAATAAAACGCTTTGCGGAATCCGAACAATAAACAATTAGACTTTTTACAGTGGTGAATTCGAACCTTCGCTACTTGTAAATATTATTTTTTCTAATTTCTAATTCATTCGATCTCGTGCCATAAAACCTCCCACGTCCCGAGAGCGAATGATACGTGGCGACATCTAAAGCCCCGTCTCTACTGGACATGAGTCAGGTCAGATCAAAAGTTTAATTTTAAATACTTTCGGTATACCGTATGTGCATGAAGAAAGAAACGAGATAACAACTGCGTTATTAACTTTTTCAAGCAAAACCCTAGGATATTATTATTATTTTGAACAGGGTCGTTGTGGCTTGGTTCAGCCTTCCGGAACTTCCCCCGCAATGATTTTTTGTTCTTTAGCAAACTTTTTAATTTAAGTCCCAAGGAGGTTGCCAATGACATTGATCAATCCGCTGTTACCTCATGAGGATCCAGAACCGAATTCCACATGTGAGTGGTTCCTAGTTCCGCCAGCTCTGGACACTCGCATACCATGTGTTCAGCCGTTTCTTTCTCTGATCCACTTAGCCTACAAATTTCATCTGCTGATTTTTCTCTTGCGATACAAAAGATGTTCGTATCAGCAGTGTCTAGTCAGCAGACCTACATTTAGTCAAAGGTCAGCTCGTGGCAGCTTTATGAGCTGTTTGGTGTAGGTAGGCTGGAATACCACCCTAGGATAGGTCAGTTTTAGTTGTGAATTAACCAATTTCATTTATGACAGTTATTTCTTTTTGAATGATAAAAGCACATTTTTTTGCTGCTTAATTCGATTATGCGAGTTACCTAAATGATTGTGCAGCACTGTTGAGATAACAATTTATTTCAGATAACTTAGTTACTGTGAGAAATTCACAAATTGTTGACGGAAAGTAAATCCATTTGTGCATGACTTTTTACTTTTTTCTTGCATGATGCACTAGACTGCAGATAAAGTAGAAATATTTGCTCATTTCTTCAAAATTGAAATATTATATCACTCAATATTTTTATGAAATATTCATTTTTTTAGATGAGAAAAGCACGTGTTACTAACAAGAACAGGTCAGGCCCAGATCTACGATTTTTTTTTGACCGGGGCAAAAAGTTTGGTATGAGAATTGAAAGCTTTAGAAATATCTACTTTTTTGGAATGAATTAAAGGAGGACATAACTTTGAGAGGAAAGTTCGTGCAAGAAAAAACAAAAATTGTAGTCCCGGGTATCTTGTTTTTGGATTAGTACTTTGAAATCTTGTAACGTCATTAGTTTTTGAGTAATATTAGAAAAACCAACAACAACAATATTTTCAATTTGCTTTTTAGGCCATTTTTTTGCTCAAATGCTATGATGTTCGGATACTTCGTTAATTTAGCTTTAATTAATTTTTTGTTAGATCTTGATATGTATAGTTATCATGGAGATATCGACCCTCAAATGAAAGAGGATGCTTTTGTCTTTGACTATCGATATCTCAGCAATCAATAATGACACAAAAAGTTAACGGTAGGTTTCGAGAACCTGAATGATTTCTCTTCAAAGGCATTGCTTTAAAAAAAAAAAAAAATTGCCATGAAAAGAGGGCTTCTGGTTTAGGACAATCAAGCGCTGGATCAAAAAAAAACTAAGTATGTTAAGTGTGCCTTTTACAGTTCAATATGATCATATAAACCCCACCAAAAGCCAAATCAATTTTCCTTCATCGACTTTTTGAAATAATTAAGGGATCGCGTTTTTTGCTCTGAAAAGCTCATTACCTTTTAAACATGGAAAAGAAAGTTTTTCCGAGCTTTTCCACAATTTAATTACACATGTTGCTCAAATATAAAAAAAAATATATTTAAAAAAAATGCAAAAAGTTTTTTCATTTTCCTAACCTAACCTAACCTAACTGAATTTCGTCCTTTTTCACTCGCTTTTCTGAGATTGTATACTTTCTGTGAATACATAGAAAATCGCTTAATTCAACAGATTTTTTCTTCAACATTTTTATGCTTTCAACAAAAACACACACACACACACACCCAAACAAAGAAGCGAAAATCCGACCGCCTAACCTCCACCGTGGTATAGGTTCGCTTTGGATAAGGCCGACGGGTATTATTTCCTTAAACTTTTGAAAAATTTTGAACTTTCACCGACAATAAATTTTGTAACTGATTACACGTTCACACAAATAACCAGAAAGACATAAAAAGAGTTATCGTAATTCGAAGGAAACCGCATTTATTGCCAAAGCCCCTAGTTCCAGATGTGATGGGGATGAGTCAACTATTTCCCAGGCAAAGAAATTACTGGGTATATGCTGGCGTTGCATGGTCACCCGCAGAATTTTTCTCAAAAAACGCAGACGACATCAGATATGCATGAGCGCCCGCAGAATATGTTCTCAGTTGGGAGAGGGCAAAGATCAAGTTGTTCACTGCAACTGTTTTCGAAACAAACCACATTCCATGAAACAATATTAACAGAAAAATAAAATAAAATATTATGGAGAAAGGAGTGAAATAAATATTTTAATTGCTAATAAATCAAAACGGGTCAACGAGTAATAACGAAATAAAAACAACATATGCTTGATGAATGAAATTCATGAAAATAAAATATGAATAATAATATACCTTGAAATTTGAATTCGAATACTTCTATCTCTAGAATGGGAATACAAATTAGAAGATTCTATATCAGCACCTCAGAGGTAAAGTGTGTTGAGTCACATTTTTTCAGACACGAATTATCTACAATTTTGGATTCACATTAATAAATTCTAACTAGTTTAGAACACGATTTTGACTCCCTAGGTATATCAAGTCTCCAAATGATGGCAAAAAACATTCTTTGAAACAATAATCGAACTGAGAAAATCTTTCTTTTGTCTAATTTTCATATTGTGACTTAACACACTTTACCTCTGGGATGCTGATATTCATCCCTTTCATGAAAAAAATATCCTTGTTGGAGAATGGATAATAATTATTGAAATATGAGAGTACCCGCACTTGCCACATGAAGAAACCCAAATCAAAGAAGCCGCCTTAAAAACCGCCAATAAAACGATCATCTTGTAACGATTATAGAGAATACCGCCACGCATGGGTTATTTTTTATGAATTTATGACTTCTTTAGGGGCGCATTCGGCACATTTTGGATAAACAAAGTTCATGAAATCATCGTCATCGAAAAGTTTCCATGATTTTTGTTCAACCAGATAGTGCTCAACGTGCCACAGGAGGTAATCAATTCATAAAAAACATCTACTGATTACATAATAGCTAAGTAGATTGGAAACCCGGGGACTGAAATGTCAGGGGGGCATTTAATTTTTGAGATTTTTGGCATAGTGATGCTTTCGATTTCAGCACTAGGAAATTAATTTCTTCCGAGAAAATCAAGAATGAAAACATTTAACCGCTGGTTGATTTTGGCGCCCCCTCAAGCTGGCGCCCAGGGCAAATGCCCCGCTTGCCCCCCCCTAGATCCGGGCCTGGAACAGGTAACTTGATAAGATTCCTCCTGACAGTTTCGATTTTACTGAAAATTGCTGTCAAGATGTGAAGTAATATTTATTTTCTAGACCTCGAATTCGGTGTTTTGTTCTATCAAGAATATTGTTTCCATCAAGTATCTATGAAAATACTAGCTGGCCCGGCGAACTTTGTTTCGCCTCAGAGATTCATAAAGTTGTATCAACAAAACTGGTACTTTTTCAAAAACGAGGTAAATAAGACAAAATCAAAGTACAATATATAAAAAAAATTTAATTACTTTGAAATAGGTAGGTATGTATACATTGTTATTTACATGAATAGACTTTACTTTATTCAAGCGGTACCTTATTATTATTTAAAAATTGTTTCATTGTTGTACCTTATGATGAACCACATTTTTAGTTTTTTCGTCATAAAATTTTTCGAATTTATATCAAATATAACACGAAAACGCTATCAACCTCAGCGACATCTGATGGCGTTATTCGCAAGAAAGAAAATTATTTCCTACTTTTTTTTCCATTTCATCAAATTTTTCATTGTTTTAATGTATTTTGTGTTAACCCCACCGTAGAAGAATCCAACAAAAAAACTTTCATAACAAACAGTTCATCCAATTTTGAGTAGTAAATGGTGTAACCAACAATATGGCCGAATGAGTTTAATATATTAAAATTGTAATATTCGGCTTTCAACATATCATAAGACCATACAAAATTTGCGCCATTCAAACAGAAACTAGATCATTACTCAGGTTTTTTCACTCTTTTCAAATATCCATTCGGTTTTTTTTTATCTCATACCGAGTGATATTTTTAACCTGACACATAAATTGAAAATTTAGAACACGGGCCATGGGCGTACCGAGGTAGGGGCAGGGGGGGGCAGCTGCCCCCCCCCCCTAGAAGATAAAATTAACGTAAATTTTTCTGGCAAGTGGGAATTAAAAACCTGTTACCTACTCTGCGCAAAGTGTTGGAAACACAATATATTTTCAGTCAAATATTTTGATTTGAAATTTTTCTATCTATAATTAAATATTCTACATTCTACAACATTCGATATAGTATACTGTTAGTGACGCAATATAATTTTAATCTCCCGCGAAACCGTCGCATCTCGTTGTTTCCGCTCCCGACGAGACAATCAGAGCCATAGATGGCTCTGATTATCCTAGGTCCTAGAGGATTAGAGCTGAATATGAAAACAACATCTATCGCTATCAAGATACGGACGACAGTACTTTTTCTATGTTTAAATTCTTAGGGTAAGGGAAAAGTTAAAGTTACCGGCCAGCATGAATTCGGCCTCTCATAGTTTAGTATCGGCGATACGAAAAATCGAAAAACCAGGTGACATACAAGACGTGATTTTGTTGTAATTGTAGCTATGTTCTATGCTGTTTCATTTATCAGACATGAAAGAATATAGATGTGTCATTTATATTATTGTAGGTATACGTATATTTTTTTGCTGGAAAGAAAACATTTGAAATTATCCTACGTTCTAGGATATCATTTATCCAGATTGTAAATTTAATCAAATCGCGTCCAACCGATACAGCGTGATAGAGAAATGAACGTCCAAACACACAAAAAAAATGTTTATATTTTACAGTCTACAAATGTGATGTTATTCGGGAAAAGGGACCTTATGGTCGGTTTTAGTTTCCGAGATGTTCAAAGACAGTTTTATGAGGTAATAATAATAATAATTATAATAATAATAATAATCGAATCACCTCTCTAAATAACTTGGATTTACTAAATCAAATCAAATTCATTATGCAAATTATTAAAAACAAATAACTCATCCATACCGAGAACAAGTTTTCTCTGGTACCATCACAACAAATGTATTATTTCAAATTACCTAGTTTTACTTAATTGGCGTTCAAACTACAAAATAACGAATTTTGAATATCACAATTTTACTTTTACTAATAGGAAGTAGATGATATTTGAATTTTGAATGTGATCTTGATGATGTGTATCTTGATCTTTCTTTTCGTCCTATGCCTAAACATCGTAAAAGTAATTTTGTGTATCTATTTTTTAGCGACAACACGCGAAAAAGAAAAAAAGGTCGGGAAAGTAGTAGTGGAGGCGAAAATGACAACCATGATAAAACTACTCATTGCATGCTAACATTGGACAAGCGTCACATTCTTCAGCAGAATCTGTAAATATCTGTTGCTGACTTTTCTTCACCATCGACATCCCAACAAACTTATGACGTCAACGTAGATCCTAAAATTATAGTGGACAATGACTATCATGAAAATTATCTGGGATGTTATGTTGGGTTGGCTACCCAGCTATCGACGGGGGTGAAGAAAGGCTTACAGGTTTATGTCCGATGAGCGTACATCGAAATTATTTAAAAGAAAACATTGAGTTTATTGAAAAGACTGTCATGGACAAATTTTCGGCAAATCCGAGAAAATTACTGTTAAATCAATATACATATTTAAGTATTATGACTATTTTATATTTAATATTTTGTTTTGTATCATAATCAAACTAATTGAAAACAGTGAATTCTCATGATTTTTTGTTTCAATATACCCGACCGACCATCTTCTCGAAACAGGTATGAGCTGCCCCCCCCTAGCTTTAATCCTGGGTACACCCTTGACACGGGCCTGTAAATTTTTTTATTGAGCTGACGAATAATGCATATAGTAACGAGCTTGTGAAATATCAGCAACAAATTTGCCATATTAACTCGATATGGGAGTTCATGGTTTTAGAATTTTATATTTTTTCTTAAATCACCCTATATTTATTTCTTCATTCAGTATTCAGTTGGTTCTCTATCTCCACTGAGCCGTTGTCCTTTACATCACCAGTGACCATATAGTCACCCGTTTATAAATGTTCATTCATTTCAGAAATTATTGTGAGATAACAATGAAATTGAAATCAGTCCGAATCATAATTCACGAGTCATAAGAAAAAATTTAAATTGCGAACAATTATAATTGTCCAAACATTTTAATAAATTCATGCAGATTTTCCATGAATGTTTTCACATCTCATATTAAGTATTCTTTTTTAAAAGGGAGGGCCTTCATTAGTTCAAGTCCAAAAGTAACAAATTTTTCTGTCTTTGCAAAAAAATGACGGACATAACGAAGAAGATCTCTTTTTTCTATTTAAATGTTTCCGTGGTATTCAAGATTGTGACGAAGAAGACACATAAAAATAAGAACTTCATAAATAGACACTCGTACCTATATTTTAACAGTAGATTCTTGTGGTTGAAAGAAATACAATGAGCTATTAACAACCCTGGGAACCAGTGTACTGGAGGCCACATTATCGATGCTCAGTTAAGCACTAACTACCAGTTAAAAACAGGTTTTCTCTACCTGAGATTTAACGCAACTAACAGTTGAACCATTTAACTGTGCATTGATACTTGATACTCAGAAGGTAATCAGGGCTGCATGTCCCTGAGTACTGAAGCGTTATTTTATGGAAATAATGTAAAGCAAATTCATTAATATCATCAATAGAATTCATTCATGCAAAAAATCCAAGGTTGACAAAAAAAGGTCATATTAATTTGATTCATTCAAAAACAAAGTGACAGGAGAAAATTTTCCGAACAATTTTCAACTAAATATCACGTCTCTTAATTTTCTCCTAAACGAAGACTGAGAAATTGAAGCATCTATTGAAATATTCAATATTATGAATGTCATGCGCTTTATTATATGAAAACGATATCTCGAAGATTTTCTTTCTTTTCATCTGAAAAAAATCGGGTGATTTACGTCAGTGCTTAATCAAATTTTATTATATAAATGCTAAATGTTATATTTGTCTATCATATATAAATATGAAGAGTACTTTTATTTTCGAAAATAGCCGATTATTCATAAAAAAGCATCCAAGTTGTTTCATATGGAGTTGGGTGCCTTGAATTTTTAGCATATTGAAATGTAATGATATGTTATGGTTATAACGAAGAAACTGACAGATATGAAAGATTAATCCCCACACCCTCCTTCCCCAGAAAAGAGTACACTTCACAAATGAAAATATACAAAACATTGTACAAAAACGAATCGAAGAAAGTGTAAAATTATAGGTAGATGTAGAAGAGATACAATAAACACTCCTACCCCCTTTCGATTAAGCCTATCATCTTATAGATAGTTCTGCTGTACCCTCTAAGCAACCCCCCTCCAGAACTCAATCTTTGGATGCGCCACTGGTTAGAGGGTATATTGGATTCATCATCGTTATTCGACTTCCGTCGTAAATACCGGAAATTCAGAAGACCTAGAATTCAATCCTCCTACAACCACCTTCGATAGCTCAGTTGGTAGAGCGGTGGACTGTAGAGGTACGAGAAAGAGAAATCCATAGGTCGCTGGTTCAAATCCGGCTCGAAGGATAACTTTTTGCCTGTATTACTTCATCGGTTTGGAATTGTAGGTAAAGTAATATCTATAGGCATTGGGAAAAAGAGACTTGAAAATGTCTTGAAGGGTCGAATGGAATTAATGCAATGTAGAAAGACTTCAGGGGAAAACTCGTGTAACTAATTATTTTCGAAATATGTTTTTTTATTCTCACCAGTTTGTCCACTCATACTCTTAGCTTGCAAAGAAATTCAGGTATTGAAATGTATTAGAGAGAAAAACAATCTTCAGACTACTCAGAACCATTTCAATAATGATGAATCCCATACTAAAACATTTTTCTGTCAGTCAATTCGAACGTTAAAAACCTCGTGACGATCCATACCTTTAGACGTGTTCATAGGTGTTGGTTTTCCATTTTTCCGCCACCGTCATAAAAAAATTGAGTGGCCGTAACTCTAGATGTCCGCCATTGAATTTCAGAACAATACATCAAAGGATTATTGAAACCATAAAAAGTTTTTTGCAAATTGCGTCCGTTCCAATTAAACTTTTATTTTTCGCGATCTGCTGGTGGGCGTATTCAATTTAGATTTTACACTTCGGGCGTTTTTTATGGCGACACATGCTCGGCCTGATCAGCTTTGGCTCGAAAATGCTGAAAGATTACTAGAAAAACAACTTTTGAATCATAGGCGTCCCCACATGGAAGGAAAACCTGGCTATGCGGCAAGATTGCTTCTTGGGTAATAGTTTTCAGGTTTTCATCCGAGCTTATTTATTCTTGCATTATTTACAAAATAAGGAATAAATTACTTGATCATCAGGTTGGGGATATTAATTTTTTGAAAACTTTCACCTCATTTTGATCTGGAATTACTATTATGTCAAATGTGACCCAGAACATTTTCAAAAATTTGTAAATTAAATTGTTGAATAAATGTAATATACATTTACATCCACGGTGCCCACATTGTAACGGGTAGGTACCTAATGCTAATTTGAATACATGAAGGCAAAAGTCGCATGATCGGCGCGCTTTCGTTGAATAACTTCTAAAATATGTTGTTATTTGCGAGTGTAATAGTTCACTGTGTGATAGGGTTTTCATCATTGAGGTAATATTGATGAAACCAATTTTGTAGAAGTGGACATTAAAGATGGCTAGGCTAGTAACATTTAACATTTCAGGTAATTCATTCCAATTGTTTGTATAATAGTTGGATTTTCGAATTAATGGGACATATTTGTCCCAATAGCATTCTTCACTCAGTCCCCCTTATATCAGCAGGTAGGTTGTATAACAGATTGGATTTTTATCTGATTTCGACTAAAACTGGAGTTTATTATTGGAGGAATGATATTTTTGATGATCACAGTTCATACTTATATCGACAGAATAATTTTTTTTATGAATGTAAAAGGGAATTTTAATCTCACTTAATGTCTGCTATGAAACATATAACTCGTGAATTATTTAAAGTGGAAAGTGTTTTGAGAATCTTGGAAAATTTATAAATATCTGATGTTAGTCAAATTCTATATTAATGAAAAATTCACTCACATAATTTATCCTCATAGTATTCTACAGAGGGTTCATCTTATATCAGTAGGTAGGTAGTATAACAGATTGATTTTTTTGGGTAATGAGCTTTGCACCAAAGAGAAATGAAATATCTCTTTGAAAACTTATCCGCCATTGAGTCAACAGATGAGCCTTATCAAAGCAGTAGATCTAAGTATACAAGGTATGTCTCTAGCAGCAATTCTAATTTAGAGATTCTGAAAACGAATGAAATTCTGCAGAAAAAGTACCATGATATCCTGACCAACAGCGTTGCTTATATGTCTAAAACCTTCTACTTATATTGTGAGTCAAAAAGGCTTTGAAAATAGTAAGCTTTCACGGAAGGAATAGCTTTCTTGAGATCTCCCATTTTGAATCTGACTGTACGTCAAGATCGAGTACCTACGTTGAAATTCATTCTCGAAAATATAAGAAATTTAACACCGAAAACGAAATTAAGAGCATAATTAATAACACTAGTACAAAAAAGAATAACAGCAGAATGTGGACAAAAATTGGCTAAACTGGGCGAAAAAAGTTCAGCCTCGTAATTTGGCTAGAAGAATTGGATAATGATGATTTTCGAAATTAATTAGAAATGGACTGCAATCTTTGAATTCAGTACATTCTTCGATTTGAAAAAACACTTAATAGATGAGAGATGCGGTTAGTGGTGGCTATATTTGGAAGGATAATGCTGATATGATATTCAGTGCAACTTTTTCATGGGAATTTCATTCAGAAATTATTCCAGGGATCTGTCAAGCTTTTGGTTGACGTATACTGACGTTTTGGAGTATCTAAATATTAATGAAATCTAAATCCATTCACGTCAATGTTCTTCACGACATCGTTCTGAGCCGCTAAGTAAAATGATTCATTGTGTAAAAGAAGAGAAAAATCAGTTTTAAGATGTAAATGTTCTATGAAATTAAATACTTTTCCATGGACCATACTCGGTAGCCAAAATCACAGACGCCACACACCTCAACCGACTCCCACCACGTGGTCGAAATTAACATAATAAAGGAACCCAATCGAACAGTCCAAAGCCAAGAAGAACTCCCCGTATCGAGAAAAAAACCAGTCTCAGATCCATTGGATGAAACCCTGCTCGTTTACGTACACGGTGAATATTTATACATCCTGTAATAAAAAATGAAGAGACGAAAAAAACAATATATAAATCTTTTAATTTGTCAGTGTTGGATTTCCGAGGTGGGCGTTTTTATGTTGGGAATATGATAATCCGGTTGTGTTTGGAAATGCCACCAGCTTCTGCACTTTTATTAACGCCGGATTCTTCGGCTGAATTTATTAATTGTTAATTTTTATGTCGATGTGGTTCTGTCAGCATAAATATCTCTCAAACTTCGGTTCTCGGAGGCCTGTTCAGTTTTCATTCACAAATTCGGTAGATCGAACTTTTGACTGATATTACTTTTGGAGTAGGCTTCAAATAATCATGTATTTGTAAGTAACATTTGATTATTTTGAAATGAGTGTTCGATATAGGAACGTGCAAACTTCAAAATTATATCTGCAAAGTGGCACAACCGACAAATTGATATTACAAATCACTATTCACACTATATTATTTCTTTATTTTTTGACACAGGAATCAGGAACACAAACGGACAAAGACCTAGAAGCAGTATTCGGTCAAATACAGATAAAACCACACTACTTTACATAAATTGCCTGCGAACGAAAAAAAAATTCACACACCTTCGGGGCATATGGGATACTGATGTATAAGGTCGAAACCGGTATATCTCTTCTCTCAGTGCCAAAATGTGATGTTTCTATAGCCTCATGATCTGTGAGCTTATGAATTGAAGATTGAATTCATATCGATGATTACTATTTCTAATTTATCTATGTTGCATAAATATTCTCGGTATGGCCTCCTTAAATTTTTTCATTTTTTCTTTTTTCTTATTACATCATAATGATTTGGTTCTGATTGTCAAACATGAATAACTGATTTTATACTGATCGTATATATTGTTGTCAATTGTAATTAAAAGATGGTTTAGACTAGAAATGGAGTTCATTATTGAAAGGAATGGGATTTTTGATGAGAGAAAAGACAGTTCATACTTATATCGACAGAATACATTTTTTTTATGAATGAAAAAGAGGATTTTATTCCGACTTAATTTCTGCTATGATACATGTATCTGGTGAATTATTTCAAGTAGAAAGTCTATTGAGAATCTTGTAGAGTTCATAAATATCTGATGTTTCGGGAAAAATAGTCAAAATCTATATTAATGAAAAATATCATTACATCAGATTTGGCATTTAGAAAATATACTACAAAAAACTAGAATACAGATCTGTAAAATTAATTATTCTTTGTTCACTTGATCTCTACCGGTTTAATACAGGGTGTCCCAATTAGACCGACAAATTTTTAGTGGAAGTTCTAGACATTATTTGGGACACTTTTGACCAAAATCATATGATGCAAAAATGATTCGTTAAGGAGCTGCAGCTTTCTGTATGTAACTTAATTAATTAATTATTAACTCCTTTATGAAGCGAAGCTTTTATAAAATTATTGAAATGAAGTAAAAAATTTATATTTCAACCACATTAGTGATTCTTTACACAATTATGATTCTTTACACAACAAAAAAGGTGTAGTAATTAATTCTACGTGTTTTATATAAATCTGGAATGATCGACATAGGCCTCGGATACCGTCGTAGACTTTCAGACTTTCATCTACCATTTTTTTTTGATCTCCGTAATATTTGCTCCTAGGCCAGTCAAAATAGACAAAATGTTCACACACAAAAACCGAGAAATTTTTGGACTTGTTTTAGGTTATGCTCTACATCTCCTAATCCATTCATTTTTCGACAAAAATATATTTCAAAACAAGTTGCAGAATGAGCTCCTATTCTAACACGAATGCGAAATTGTTGAGCCTTCTGCAACGAGTATTAGACGATATTTTCTCTATTTCAGTCAAGTTTTGTGAAATACACTCTAAATTCAAATAAAAATTCAGATCAGTGACTTTTTTATTGTATCTTGACAGTTGGTGTAACTCACGAAATTTGACAGATTACAGAATTTGAATTGATTTGATTTGAAAATTGAGAGTATCTCACAATCACAAAACGATATATACAGGGTGTTTCAGAATAAGGTTCCGTAAATTCGGGATCTTAATTCCCAGATGATTTCATGGTATAAAGTTCCTATGAACTATGGGTCTCTGACGCACTGCTTCTCAGATACAGGGTGTTGAAATTTAGAGGAAAAATTGGTTTTATGTAATTATTTTCTACACCGTACACGTTCTCTTTTTGCGTTTTGGCACGTTATGAGTACGCATTAAGACACTTTTTTCCCGATACGAAACTATGTTTAATTTTCACCAGTGGCGTCCGTACAGATTTCTGTCCGAACAAATTCGGTGAACAAATTGGTACGCCAATGATCTTTTTCGAATTTTAAATTACTTTCGTAATTACCACATAATTAACAGTAAGAACGGCCTCCAGATTTTTTTACCTGCGACGAATACTTTCTGAGAAAAAAAATAAAATGCAATTTCATCTACTAAAGTTACGAAATTCTTTGATCACTTCCAAAATACAATTTCATCTAGAAAAGTCACGAAATTCTTTGATTACTTCACAAACTTCAGAAAATGTGTTTTATGGCGTATCTACTAGAACGCAAAAAAAAATGTGTACGGTGCCGAAAATAATTTCGAGAAACATTTTTTCTTTTCAACACCCCGTTTCTCAGAAACAAGGCGTCAGAGACCCATAGTCGATAGAAAGCTTATATCATGAACTCATCTGAGGATTAAGATTCCGAATTCACGGACTTTTATTCTGAAAATTAGTCGGCATTCGAAGCACATGCTGAATTTGCATTAAATTTTTTTTTCTGAGAAAATATTCGTCGCAGGTAAGAAACTCAAGAGACAAATCTTACTGTTAATCATATAGTCATTACGAAATTAATTTAAAATTTGAAAAAAATTATTGGCATACAAATTTTTTCACCGAATTTTTTCGGACAGAAGTTTGTACGGAAGCCACTGGTGAAAATTAAACATCTTTTAGTATCAGAAAAAATGTGTCTTAATGCGTTCTCATAACGTCTCATAACGTGCTAAAACGCAAATAGAGATCGTTGACGGTGTAGGAAATAATTTCATTAAACCAATTTTTTTTTTAATTTCAACACCCTGTATCTCAGAAACAGTGCTTCAGAGACCCATACTTCATAGGAACTTTATATCATAAAATCATCTGAGGTTTAAGATTCCGAATTTACGGAACCTCATTCTGAAACACTCTGTTTAACTGAAAACAATGCAGTAATACACTTTGAAAATAGGACAGTTGTGAAATATAATTTGCAAGCAATTTAATTAGCTTTGAAATGACTTATTCCTCAAAAAATGTTCAACAACCTCGTGTGTAAGTAGTATGCAAAGAGGTCAAGCTGTTATTGATGCGCGTGGAGGCCATACATTGTATTGATAGTCTTAAAATGCTTTAATTCTCTGGGAATCAAATTTTGTTGTTTTACTTGATTTTTCTTTACAACCCTTTATACGCTGCATATCTACAGGCTAAAATTAATTTTATTTCCTTCAACTCGAAATCATATTTATATGAGTTTTCATCACGAAATGTCTTTTAAAATATATTTTTTTGCAATATCCCTAACTCATGTGGAGTAATTTATTTAGTTAGGAAACCTTACACGCCCCACTGCCGCGAGTTTGTTGTCATCTTATAGGTAGCTGCAACGAGGAGCACGCTTATCGGCTTATATATTTTAACTAAGTACAAGAAGTAGGACATAATTTTCACCAATATAGCACCAACAGCATGAAATCACGAAATTGTAAGGGGTCCATTTCGTGTAATTCGGCGACGGATCCTTCCAAAAGTACTCTCGTCGATCTCAACCCGAGCTTCATCAATAAACAAACACTTCCCAGCTTAATCGCCAATTAGTCAAGAAAACCACCCCTCACATAAAACCCTGGAACGACACGCTAGATAAGGGAAATCCCCCGCCACTTATAGAATCCCGACGTCCCTCGGGAAGTCCCGGACTTCCCGGATGGGTCCATTATGCGTCCCTGGAACGGCGCGATTAGCGGACAAATCACGCCGCGGCCGAAAGACTTATTGTCCTCGTCGGGCGCAATCAATGTCCGTTTGACTTCGACCTCCATCCCCTTGTTTTTTCATCTATACCTACGACAAAACGGCCGAACTTGAGGGATTTATTTGTTTTGCGATGTCCCGCTCGTCCTATCTCGTTTTGTTGGGTCTTTTCTGGAGTTTGTTGTTGTCCGGAGATTTCTTGTTTGCTGGCGGTTCGACGATCTGTGATGAGTTCGTAGTTCGATCTAGTTCTAGTCTATTTCTTAGCTGTCGTTGAGTTCAGTTGTTGTTATGAGCTTATTTTTATAGTTGCCACTTATCCATTCAATTTTTAAATTATGACGAACTCTAATATTGTTAAAGTTAAGTTTTGATCAGTTTGAAAGGGGTTACAGTCAACTCCGACCTTACGGTCTATTGTGCCCTCTGAAAAAGCTGTTCTCACCACACCCTTTACAGCAGGCCTTCTAGTCCCAGAGATCTAATGAAATGCAATATCTGCGAAGGATTCTGCGAATCTTATTCCTTATTCCTCACTTAAACAAGTCTCTTGACCAAGGCATTGTTAACATTGTTATCTTGCCTACTTATTCTGCCAGAATGTACATATTTCGTCCACTAGCACTTGGGATCTGGACTCGGGGGCAATTACCCCTTCAGATATTTTGTTGACGTAATTAAGGGTGATTTAGAAAGAGGTTCCTAGGACAGCCAGAAAACTAAAAGATAATTAGGTTTTGTTAAGTAATAAAATTTCATTACGCCTTCCGTACTGAAGGTGAAGGGTGTTGAAGAAAAAAAATTTGTACATTGTAATGAAATAATAATAATAATATATTATATTATAGAATGAAAATAGAAATTATTTCGCCGTTCTTTCAATTTATGATTAAATTATTTCCATTTTATATGTTCCATTGTAGCATCCTGATGAAGGACCGCATTTGGTCCGAAATATAGATGTGTTGAGTGACGATTGGTTACTTCAATCTGCCCACCTAGCCGAGTACCCGAAATAATTTAATCATATTATATTATTTATATTATTTACACTCAATGCTCTCATAGAGGGGGCTAGTTATACGGTTCGTACCAAGTAGTATTGAACATAACTTTTTTATCATTTGATTTCACACCAAAAAGGTACTCTTGATAAAACTTGATACTGTGTACCGTTTTCGAAATATTTTGATTTGAAGAACATGAAGTAGGTAATATCCGAGTTTTATGTTATAAGCTTTCATCTTGTGATTTTTAGTTTAATACATTTATCATTACTTTATATTAGCATCGGTTATTACTTCATAATTTTCAAATCAACATTTTCCGAAAACGGTAAACAGTATAGAGTTTTATCAAGAGTACTTTTTTGGTGTGTAATTAAATGATAAATAAATGACTTGAAATTTTGCAAATCTAATTATAAAAGAGTTTGGTTCAATATTATTTGGTACGAACCGTGTAACTCTATGAGAGCATTGAGTATAAA
Organism: Hippodamia convergens; assembly: GCA_038502775.1. NCBI lineage: Eukaryota > Metazoa > Arthropoda > Insecta > Coleoptera > Coccinellidae > Hippodamia > Hippodamia convergens. The sequence goes on from CM076610.1 coordinate 25,937,298, forward strand.
TAATATATATATATATATATATATATATATATATATATATATATATATATATATATATATATATAATATAATATTTAAGTTAGGATAAGGGATATCGATCAGTGGATTAGAGATATATTTATTCTTTATTCATGTATAGCATAGCTTTCGAAGCTGCTTAGCTTCTTCTTCAGGGCAATGAATTCGAAGTTAATCTCAAAGTATTAAATTGTATGAATGTAGCAAAACAACATCGATTAAACAGGGTAAAATTTCTGTTATTTTCTTAATTTCGCAATATCGTCACAACTATTAGGTTAAATGTCATCCCTTATCCTAACTTAAACATAATTTAACAATCATTATCTGAAATACTATAATATAATATATTATAACTCAATGATGAGAATCAGACATAAAAACAAATTCACTTAGTGCAGTTTCTTTCTTAGCGATTCTGCTATACTTGATTCACTCAGTTTTTCTTACATTTTGTATTTTTTTTTTGTATTATTAACGAGTCCCATACAAATGTAATTTATCTTAAAGGACGATAAATATTATCATTAATCTGAAAAATAATTAGCTTTCCTTATTATCTTCGATAACATTCTTAGGTCGAGGTGATATCATTTCGTTTTTATAAAATGTTAAAGTGTAACAATAGTGAAAAGGTTTAGGACCACTGCTCTTGGCCAATATAATTTCAATGCCATTTTGTCCTGCTGCATATCGAAAACCAGAAAAAAGCACATCACAGCACAGTCAAGCCTAGCGAAGTCCTGAGTTTTTCCTATGTCAAATTTAAATTCTGCCAGAAAATTCTTCTTTATCGTAATTCGCATTACAAAAAAAAAATTGAAAATTGAGTTCAGCTGAAATGTGCAGTGCGCTAGGCTGTTATGTGATGTGATGAGCTGCACTGATGTTCTTGGAGCTGTTCTAAGATGCACTTGGCTTCGCTTTGCTGTGCTGCGATGTGCTGCTCTATGCTACTGCTGCGCTGGGCTAGACTGTTTTGCCTGGTGCTGTGTTGTCCTCTTCGAAACTGCACTAAGATACACTGAACCATTATTCGATGAACTGTGGTGTTTTGAGTGGTACAAGGCTTTGCTACTGTCTTGGTCTCTTCTGAATTGCATTTGTATACGCTGAGCTGCTGTATTGGAGGAGGTTTATTAATTACGTGAGATATTCAAGGGTGGGAGGGGGTCAAGTGGAATCTTTCCAAATCTGACATTTTGTGAAGCGGGAGTGGTTTTAACAAATATCACGTGTTTTTCCCCAACGAAACACCATGTAAAATTGCGTGAAATCGCGTGACAAGACGAATTTCTCAGCGTTATGAGCCTAGTAAAGGCCAATTCATAGTATAGGTTCGTCTCAGGTTCAGCCGAGCCCGAATAATAGGTACGTGATGATATAGAAAAGAGATGTTGGAATACATTTGGTATCTATTTTGCATTCTGAGCTGCGTTGAGCTGTCTTATGATGTGCTGAACTCTTCTGAGCGGCACGTGGATACGCTGATCTGTTCTGAGATGCGCTGTGCTATGCTCGGTTGTGCTCCGCTGTTCTGGGCATTCCTGGGCTGGACCCAATGTACTTGGATTTTCTGAGCTGTTTTGAGTTGTGCTGTTATTATGAGTAGTGTTGAGTTAGTCTGAGTTTCATTCGGCTACTTCGCTAAGTTGAGCTGTCATGCGCTAGGATGAGTCGGTCCGAGTTGCACTAGGCTACGCTTGGCTGCTCTGAGCTATTCTGAGCTGCACCAAGATAAGATAAGCTAATCTGTTCTGCGCTGAGCTGAGTTTTGTGGTGCACGCAACTGCGCTTGACACTGCCAGGATTTGATGTGCTAATCCTGGCTATTCTATCCCGAGCTTGGTTTTTTTGAGCTGCACTTGGAATCGTTGAGATGATTTGTACTGCGCTGGGCTGGACTGCGCTAGGTTGTGCTTAGTTGCCTGGTCTGCGCTGTTATTGTGGGGTACACTTGGATTGGTTGTGCTGTTTTGATCCTTGTTGTGCTGAGCTGTTCTTTACTGCGTTCTGATATGCTGTGCTGTTCTGCCCCACGCAGTGCTGTGGTGGACTGCTTTGTGCTGTGTCGTAATAATAGCTGCGTTGCTGGTCTGCATCTCAAAAAAAGATCAAAGACGACAATAGATGAGCAGATCGCAAAGTCGATCCATCGATACATTTCTTCTTCAGTTTGTTTATTGATATAATGCCATCTATCGGAATTTTTCATGTATTTTCAATTTTATTCAACATTTCTACATACAATATCTTGAATCTTACCTGACAACAAAGAAAAGACACTATAAGTTTCTCATACTATTTTAAAATGAACTCAATACAAAACACTCCTTCCAATATCTAACATAAATTCTTCTTGAACGAAACTTGTGACAGCCAGCATCAGAACACTGACAATCCTTGTCAAACAAAAATTTCTTTCTGATTAGAGTCTGAGGAGTCTCATCTCCTAACATATATTCAAAACAGTAAATAAACAGAATTTTTTAACTCAAAATCAAATTGCTCTGCCCCTAGATATATTTTTTCTGAAAATAAAGAAATCGGGAGACCTTGTATAGATTGTGGCCAATTCGAATGGTTCAGGAGTTGTTCTCAATCAGCATCAAATTTTGGGCAGTTTCACATTATTGCACATAGAAAACTACAGAAGGGTCCATAAACGAATATAATAAGCCTTTTATTCGAACTGAACATTTGAAAGATAAACTGTTAATTCTAAAAAAATCAAATTTAAGAAGATTGTGAAAAAGCCCGGCTTCGTGTATACCAACTGGACGAGCTAACGCCATCTGAAACCCCAGCTACCCGCTAATACCCGTTTTCAGCCCCGAAGCGAGGCCGTATCTTTCATCCCTCACCCTCTTCAACGGACCACAGAACTCGACAGATCGAAAATATAAAACGAAGGCTATATTTCTGTGTCACAAGTCGCGCACAAGGGTAGCACTTTGATACAGATAAACCGCGCGGTCCCGTAGTGAAATATATCCTCGGAGAAGATTACAATCCGCTTAGCTGGCGACCAGGAGGACGGGGTGTTTGTTACGGGCGAATTTATAGGGGATGCTGCTAGGCCAGAAGGCGGCCCTGCTAACGCGTTTAGTGCCGCGTGGGTGGCCCACCTTGGCCTGTCGGGAGGTGACGGATGAGGTCACCGCGACACCGTCATTAGCACGTTGGTGAACTGTTCCTTGAAGAGGGTAGTCGGTATTCGAACGTCTTGTCTGTGCTCCTGCGTTTTCGAGAGGATCCTTTGTACCCATCGGAATTATCAAAGGGATTTCCTTTTTGAGGAACTTGTTTCTACGAACTAATATTTCATCATTTATTTGTCAAATGACTAATTCGAAATTCGATTTTTGTTGAAGAATAAAAATTATAGATATTATTGAAGTGCATGAGTAAGTTAGGTGCATTTGGTAGTGCATAGTTTTCAAAAGATTTTGTTAAATGTAGTATTTTAAGTAGGAAGTTGTGGAAGAAAATGTAGAATGAAGAAAATGTGGTAATAATAGTAAATTCTAAAACAAGTGGCAGAATGAGCTCCTATTCCAACACGAATGCGAAATTCGAAAACGAGCGATGAAGGAGCGAGTTTTCGATAGCATGAGTGTTGGAATTGCCTTCTGCAACGAGTATTAGACGATATTTTCTCTATTTCAGTCAAGTTATGTGAAATACTCCCGAAAATCAAATAAAAATTCAGGTTAGTGATTTTTATATTTCATATTGGTAGTTGGTGTGTCTTACGAAATTTGACAGATTGTGGAATTAATTGGATCGGAGGTCAGTACTGACAACTACAAAACGAAAAAATTAACTGAAACAATGCTGTAATCAAACTCATTACAGCATTGTTTTCAGTTATATTTTTCGTTTTGTGGTTGTCAGTACTGACCTCCGATCCTCTCAATTTTCAAATCAAATCAATTCAAATTCCGTAATCTGCCAAATTTCGTGACTCACACCAACTGCCAAGATTCAATACAAAAGTCACTAATATGATTTTTTATTTGAATTTCGAGAGAATTTCACAAAACTTGACTGAAATTGAGAAAATATCGTCTAATACTCGTTGCAGAAGGCAATTCCAACACTCATGTTTTCGAAAACTCGCTCCTTTGTCGCTCGTTTTCGAATTTCACATTCGTGTTGGAATAGTAGGGGACCAAAATGATCCCTCTAACTATAGACCAATATCTATAATACCAACTATGTCGAAGGTCTTCGAGATGGCACTAAAAAATCGCATTGTCGCCTTTTTGGAAAAACATAAAATTTTTAGTGATTGTCAGCATGGATTCAGGCAGGGAAAATCTACTACAACTGCAATGATTGATGTCTTGAACAGTATCATAGATTCCTATAACAACGGTGAGGATCTTGAACTGACGTGTCTGGACTTGAGTAAGGCGTTCGACAGTGTGTGTCACGACCTACTTCTAGACAAATTAAGCCACTATGGAATTAGGGGAGAAACAAATAAAATTTTTGAGTCTTACCTGAAGCGAAGAACCGAGAGAGTTAAATGGAATAATACAATATGCGCTCCAAAAGAACTCAGGGTAGGGGTTCCTCAGGGCTCCATACTGGGTCCTATTCTGTTCATTCTGTACTTGAATGATATGTTCAGTAACCTCAAGTCTGATGCTGTGTGTGGCTTTGCAGATGACACCGGAGTGATGAATAGATCCCAGAGCAGGACCATTCTAAATAAAAAATCAAAAGAATCCTTAAAAGATGCAGCAACGTGGTTTACTACAAATGGACTGCAACTCAATGTTGAAAAAACCCAAAAAATTGTTTTTTCGAATAAAAAAGATGACCATAACTCACTTAAATATCTAGGAGTAGAGTTCCAAACTTGTCTTAGTTGGAAAACTCACATAGACAGTCTATGCAGATGAAACAGCTGGCCGATGCAGAAACGGTAAAACTCACATACTATTCTGGTTTCCATAACACAGCAATGTATGGTATAATGCTGTGGGGTCAGTGTAGTGAAGCGAAAAGAGTTCTTCTTCTTCAAAAAAGGGGTATAAGAGCTATGTTTGGCATGAAATCCACTGAAAGCTGCAGGTAAATCTTCAAGAGAGAAAGAATTCTTACCACAACATCAGTGTTTATACTCACCTGCTTGAAGTATGCCCATAACAACAGGGAGAGATTCAAGATCGGTGGAGATCTTCACAGCTATGATACTCGTCATAAAAATGATTATATCCTACCCTGGGTACGAATAACTAGAGGACAGCAAGGACCAAATTTCACTTGCCTGAAGCTTTATAATAAGCTTCCCGTGGAGATAAAAAATTTGAATGAAACGAAATTCGAGAGGGAGGTGAAGAAAATTCTTCTCGGGGAGACGGTTTATTGCATAGAGGATTTTTACTCGATGAAATTTTAACACGGTTTGTCTCTTTGGTATGAGGTCGTTTGTAGTTGAATGTTGGTTTTTCATCGTGATGAAATGCTTTGCGTGTATTGTGATTTGATTTGTTATTTTTAAATATGTTTACAATTTTAATGTATAAGCAGCTTAATGACGTGTCATGTATTTTTTTGATGATATTTATACATTACATTATGTAGGTGTAAATAAATAAATAGTAGCTCATTCTGCAACTTGTTTTAGAATATACTATTCCACACGCTTTTTTCAATATCTAGAAGTCCTCAACCCAACTGTTACCATTATCATCTCAGCAGACTTTGAATGTGAATGAATGAAATTCTAGGGTGGTCTATCATAGAAACAACATTTACAGGATGGGATAAAAGTCGCGAAGGGATTTGAAATGTCAATTACTTTTTTTTTACAGGCAACCAAAATGCAATATTTGGAGTTTTTGTACAATTCGAGAGGGAAAAAGTACATCAAGCAAATGACCGCCATTTTCAGCCTCGCAAAATGCTCTTGAAACAGCATTTTTCATGACCCGAATTAGAATATCTGAGCCCCACAGCCAGGATATTATCCTTTAGTGGCTGCAGGGTTCTGGGTTTATTATAACATTCACCTTTCCTTTCAGATATCCCGTGTCACTAAACGTCGAATCATCCATTTAGAGGCGGAATTCCGCAATTGAAATGACTACGATATTCTCGTTGAATTTGAATCATTGAATCATGATGATACCTGTTGTTACCTTTGTGAGTCGTCGTGTGTGGGATTGTATATTCAAATCAAAGAAAAATCTCAAAAATAGGAATTGTTGTTGCTGAGTGTTTGTTAAAGCAGAATCTGATTTTGTACGAAAAACTTCGTGCAGAACTGGGAGTGAGGCAGTGCTGGACCTGGAACGGCAAAATTTATGCGAGTATCAACGGAAGTAATCATCATATTCGTGTTGAATCAGATACAGATAAATTCGAGGATAAATTCGAAATTAAATAAAAAGAATTGTTATTCTAATCGATACATGAACTAAGTAAGAGCGTCAGTGGACCCTTTGTGGTAATTTGTTTCTCATTTTTAAACTTCTCTTGGTTTGTGTTTTATAATAACGTCACTTCAGTTTTCTCTTTTTTATATTATTGTATTATTTTGTTTTTTACCTTCGACCCAACCCAGAGCACTCTATTTTTGCGTGGATATTTATGCTTTTTCACTATAACATTCTCGTTTTTGTTGCATTGACCTGAATTTCGGGGAGTTTTGTTTATGTGTTTCTACTTAAAATCATGAATTAAAATGCAGAAAGGTCTCAATGTATCTCATGTCAACATTTGCTCACTGATTGCACATCTAATCGACTTACATGATGTTATAAGAAAAACAGAATTTCAGGTTATGGGGTTAACTAAAATCTGGCTTAAACCTGAGGTTGAAACGAATACGATCCATATCGAAGGGTACCGGTTTTTAAGGCGGGATAGACTTACCAAGAGAGGAGGTGGGCTCGGGATTTACATCCGGTCTGAGATTAAATTCAGCACTATATAAACATCTGATGATACTGAGCAGTTATGAAATAAACTTTTTATAGGAGATAAAACCATTTCGTTTGGTGGAGTCTACAAGTCTCCTGACACAACTTATGCTCACTTCCTTTTTGAATTTGAAGCGACTGCATCTGAGATTCTGCCTGAGGTTGACCATCTTGTCTGTGTTGGATACTTCAATATAGTCTGATGCCGCCATTTCTCGGTTGACAAAAACTACTTTTGAAGGGTTATCCTCAGAACAGCTTATCAATGGGATTACGCGAATAATGGCCAATTCCTCAACACTGATAGACTTTATTCTTACTTATAAGGGATGCTCTGTGACGGCATTTGGAACAATTCCTGATAAACTGGCTGATCATCTTTTCGTTTATTGAAACTTAACCGTCAAATTCTCAAGAATGTCCGTGATTACAAGAATATTAATGTGAGCAATTTCGAAAGTGACCTTCAATCAATTCCATGGCGTAACATCTATGATATTGACAATGTTGACGATAAGGTACAATTCTAACAACATAATAACAGTACTGAATTTACCAAAAAAAGGGCACCTTGGCTAAAGCAACATGTACGTGAGATGATGACTGACCGTGACAGGTTTTTAAGAAATTTTTAAGAAGTATGGGAACATCAGTGACTGAAACACATACAAGGAGTTGAGGAACCAGATCACAAGTGCGATTGAGAGAGGGAAAAAGTCGTATTTCAGTAGTCAATTTTCACAGAAGAATAAGTGGATGTCGTTGATACTGCTTAAACTTATTAGAACGAATAAAGCCAATGAATTACCGGTTCAGATCAATGACCCTGATGGAGCCAACCTTTACTAATCTAGAAAATTATTTGTGGATTTATCAATTATATCGTTTTATAAGACTAGAGGGTCGTCTGGAGTTTCGGATTTTCGCTTCTCGTCAGTTTCAGAAATCGATGTTTTGAAAATAATCGTGAACCTAAAGAGTGGGTCAGTTGGCTTTGACGGCATTGCTTCTTTTTACTCTTAATCTCTGTCTTCCTTTTTTGCTGCCTTACATTACGCATGTTGTCAACTTTTGTTTGGAAAAATCTCTGTTCCCCACTGAATGGAAGAAGGCTAGGGTTATACCCGTCCCTAAGATTCAGGATCCTCAAGCTTTCGATGACCTGAGCATATTGCCGACAATGTCTAATGTCCTTGGAAAGGTTATGGAAGCGCAGTTATTTGAATTTATGAGTTGATAGATTATTATTCCCCAACATCCATCGGTATTTCGGAGGGGCCATAGTTGTGTCACAGTTCTGACCAAAATAACTGATGACATATTTCGTGCCATCGACAACGAGGAGACGACGGCTTTGATTCTCTTAGATTTCTCCAGAGCATTCGACAGTTTGAGTCATGAGCTTTTAGGCGTAGTACATGGCTTCGTGGGAGTCTCGCAGTAGAGAAGAACACTAATCGCTAATTTTCTTGACGACAAGTATCAGTCGATTGTATATGGGGCATTCTATTACTTCCTTTCGAAAGTTGAATATGGGGGTGTCCCATGGATCTATCCTGGGCCCGTTGTTATACCTAATATATGTCAGTCAGTTCTACCGCTGTTGCCTCTCGTGCTCTCAACATTATTATGCAGACGATACGCAAATGTTTGAGTCAGATCAAGCAGTCGCAGCCATTAATTTAGACCTTCATAATATATTCGAGTTCTCTAGGATGTAATGCCTTCAAATAAATGCTTCAAAGTCTACAGTTGTCGTGTTTGGTGGTAGACGTCATGAGTTTGAAGAGAGATATAAGAACTAAATTAGTGTAAATGGAGAAGAAATAAAATGCTGCAGTGAAGCCAAGAGTTTGGGACTGACTATAGACAAGAACTTGCGCTTTACTGAGCATATTAGTAGAAAATTACAATCTGGATATAGCTAATTTATCAAAATAGGTTCTCCTTGCCTGCTCAGCTGAAATCAGAGTTATGTGAGGCCCTAGTTCTTTCGCAGCTCCACTATTGTGACTCCTTATATGGACCATGCTTGCGAAAAAGTGATGCTCATCGTTTACAAAGATTGCAGAACTCATGTTTGAGCCTAATTTTTGAAATGAGGAAATGTGATCACATAAGTCATTGTCTCAAATTGAACGGTTGGCTTTCCATGAGCGACCGTAGGATGTTGCACATGATCTGCTCCTTTCGCAATATTTTGCATAAGAAAGTTCCAAATTACCACTACAAAAAGTTTTTTTTCGATCGGAAGTTGACGTCAATTTACGCTCCAGAGGTGGTCTCACAGTCAACAAGCATACATTAGAAGTATTCAAACACTCTTTTTCATACCAGATAGCCAACATTTTGAATCGTTTACCGCCTGGGATATTGGAGATCAAATCGCGAAAGCGGTTGAGAATGGAGGTAATTCGAAATCTACCCTTATTTCCGTGACGGTGTCCGTGGGTGTGCATAGTGCTTTATCTATGATTTCTTTCTGCATTTACCTTCAACTCAATACAGAAATAATGTTGTTGGTCGAAGGTACTTTCTTTCTTTTGATCTATTATTTTGTTTTTATTCGTTTATTTCTCATATTCTGGATTGGGTTGAAGAGCAGACACAGTTATGTGAACCAAATCTCGCCCTTATATTCTTAATGATCTTGTATAAATTTTTTATAAATTTTTCAATAAAGTCATTATTATTATTATTATATTGAAAATGAAATTACATGACATTATTTGGCATTATTTCAACTAATGTTTTGCCTACATCTGCGGTAGGCATTTTCAGAGGATTCTTCGTCTGAGATTGTAACTCGACCGCTGAATTTCCAGGAGTGATGCTGGGTTCGATCCGGAGGTATTATTTATACCCCGGTTAATGGCGGGAGGAGGTAGTGAGATTACGAGCGCGAAGTTGATTGGCCCATCGTGCCCACTCCGTATCAGCTTGATCTTGGTTTTGTTCAAGATCGGCGCTATGTACCAAGGCAGTTTCTTCGTTTCTGTTCATGTTGTCTTTATGTTTATAAATCTTAATGGCTTCCATGTTCATCCTGGAATAGTATTTTTTGATATTCGAAATAATCTTTGCCTTTGAGAAAACTATAATGTGATGTCCACCTGTTAGAAGAAAATGTGGAACAGGCTCTAACAAGAAAATTTGTGAAAAGAAAACATTTCTCCAAGGAATATTTTTTTAAGTAAAATTCACAAGACATTATATTCTAATTTCAATGAAAATTCATTGAAATGGAAACTTTGAACTCGCGTGGACGATTGTCAATTCCATCTGCATTTGTGTTATAAATAAGTTTTATTTTGAAGATTTTTTAACAGGGATTTCCCATCAGATTTAATATAGTTAACTGAAAATTTTCACAGTGGTAAAATACAATTTCGTTTATATTTTGATGGGATTATTTTAATTCAGCTCAACCTCAACAGCATGAAAGATATAAAGTCTAATGCTGTCAGTTTCCACACTCCCAGCTCATGTGAACATTTACTCATTCAGAATTTTGAAAATTAGATTTTTTTTTATTTCTTCAATTCATACACCATTCAACAGCCAAAACCAATTACAGGCACTAACACATAATTTCCTCAAATAATTGAAATGATCTATTTATGTATATAAAATGAAAACTCAAATTAAGAAAATAGTATTGATTGGTTGAAACCAAACAATAGTTAGAGGAAACAACTGTTCAGATTCCTCAGTTAACCCACAAACAACTCTCCTTATATCAGAGAGAGAACAATGAAAAATATCTAGAGAGCTTTGAAACAACATGTAGTCATGACATATTCTATACATTGGTGAAAAGATGGAAATATTAGATTTTGGAAAAGGCAAGTAAAAAGTAGTAACAATTCTGACAGGACGCCTGGGGACATAAATATTTATGAATTCAAGCAAAAAAGGACAGTCGATGATGTAACACAAAATTTTCCGGAGAGATAAAATGCCCAGATATGTACGCTGCCGCTCCAAGGACTCAACATGAAATCTAGATAAGAGATGCTCATGCGGGGTACTCGAACCGTATAGACTCCGTCAATTCTGAAGCAGACGTACATTAGGAATCGCCTCTGTACTTTTTCCAAGCTCAGTAGATTGGGATATGGACACCATATCCTGGGCTCCATATCACACATCTATACTCAAATCGCGACCTCACGAGAGCATTAAAAGGTAGAAAAACTGTTATAGCATCCCTGAACCACTTCTCAATTTCTCAAGATGCAACCGAGAGTCTTGAAGCCACTCGACACAACAGAGCGGATGTAGGGCATAAAACCCCACAGTATGCTCTATATTCCGCAACCCTCTAAGGACAAAACCATTAATATTAAGTAGTTTCAGGCTTTCACGACCGGATATACTGACGTTTAAAGAGTCTTCCGGTTTATTGGCCGTGATCTATTATGAATTATCTCACCTAACGTTTCGCCCACAACTGCGCTGGGCATCTTCTGAGGATTCTTGGTTACATATAAACAAATATCATTCATGAAAATTATAAAAAACAGTGGACCAAGTATGGACCCCTGGGGAACACCAGAGGATGCAAGGAATTCGAAAGATTTGTAACCCGTGTATTGAACCCCAAGTTTTTTGTCCGTGATAGGACCTCAAGAACATAACAAAGTCCACCGTCAATCCGAATGAAGACAACTTTTTGAGAAGTATACCGTGGTCCAGTCGGTCGGAGGCTTTAGAAAAGTTCGTGTCAACTTGTGAGGATTCATCCAAAGCGGCACCGATGAACTGTGTCATGTAGGCCAAGTTACTCACTGTTGACAGACCTTTGATGAAGCCATGTTGACTGTCGGATAACTGGCATGATATATCTATGTGAATAAATTATATCGTACAGTACTCAATGGAGAAAGAATAATGCATAGAACTGTTTCGGACAATATTCAAGTCAATCCAAAATTTTGACGGATCCGCTGGGAGATTGCTTTCAGCCCTCATCGCGAAGTTGGTGTGCTCGAGAGTTATATCCTTCTTCAAAACAGAGTGGAGACTGCGTAAGCATTCAGAAATTAGACCTCTCCAGAACACTTTTATCTTCGCAGATAACTATCCTTGGCCTACAGCTTACTGATAATATGGGCTGTGAACCACGGTGGGTAGGAACACTTTTTGTTGGAGGATCTAGAGACATGTTCTGAAAATATAATAATAATAATAACAATAATAATAATAATAAATTTATTCATTACATAAACCAGAATATGTCGAAAAAGCATAATGACAGAAACATATGTATAATAACAAATACAATATAATATGAATAATATACAAACAGAGCTCTACTAAAAAGTTCATGAGTGATGATTGTTAAACGAGACGGCAAGAAGTTAAACAGTTTGCAACCTAAATTATTTGGAGAATTTTTATGAAATGCGTGAACTGACCTCTCCTCACAGAGACGGGATCTATTTCTGGGCTCATATGAATATACCTCCTCACGTCTAAGGATACGAGGGTTTTGCTTATATGTTCACGATAAGAGGTAAAAGATGGAAATAGAAGGCACAGTTGAAATATGATGCATCTTGAAATACTTCTTACATGAAGGTCTGAATGGCAGATCAAATAATTTTCTTAATATACGCTTTTGCAAGACAAAAACTCTCTCCCACTCAACCGATTGGCTCCAAACCACAATATTATATCTCAGTGTGGCGAAGACGTTCGAATAGTAAAACGCCAAGGCGCTGTCATCTCCCACCATCTTCTTAATGTGAGATATAGTATAATAATTTTTGTGAAGTCTCACACAAATTTTGTCAACCTTAGAAACCCACTTAAGGTGTTTATCAAGCACAGTGCCAAGAACTTGTGACAAAAACTTAACTGGAACACCATCAAACATGAGGCTGACATTACTCTTGGGCCTCTGAGGAACATTGAACTCTACAGCGATCGTTTTCTCGTCGTTAATCAGCCGATGATTTCGCTCACACCAACCACTGAATTCTTACAGAACCAAGTCACTTTTTCTCTTGAGTTCGTCTGGCCGCTGCTCACTTATCAAAACATTTACATCATCAGCATACATGAAGAGGAGAATCCCCGAAAAACTTCGACAAAAATTCTTCAAGATGATCGTCACAGATATTGAACAACAGAGTACCAAGTACACTACCTTGCGGAACATCAAAATGAGCGGAAGAAACTGCATCCAATTCAACAACCATTTTTCTATCATTCAGGAACGATGTTAGCCAGCTATTTAGGACTCCTCTAACCCTAATCTTTTCCAATTTTTCAGAGACAAATTCAGGTTTAAGGCACTCAAATGCTCTCTTCAAGTCGAAACAGATAACAAAGACGTACTCACCCCTATCCATTCTTGCAGATAAACTCTGGACCAGCTGAGTCATTAGAGTATTAGTCGAGCGTCCCGGCCGAAAACACTTGAGAACTTCGTATATATCGTAATATACAATCTATCGCGAGCCAGGTTCACGTCATCGTATGTGTTCAGAAAATCCCAACTAGTGTGTAGAAGTTTATCGTAAAGACTAGGAAAATCGGCCTTCCTGAAATTGAAACTTTCAACTTTCGAGTTGGATTTTAGGGAAGTTGTTCTGTCGCGATACCGATGTCAAGGCAAATTCTAAGGGCGGATGATGCGAATCCATGCATCTACTGAAAACCAGATCCAGCATCCTGTGATTGGCATTGAAAATACAATTGTATTGTGCGAGGGCAAAAAAGTTCGTGAAGCAGTCGAGAGCTTCAAGTCGGACATTAGGCACATTTGTCCCCACCAAATCGACATATTCTGGAATATTGAAATCACCTGCAACAATGAAGTTATCGACTTCGTCAAGTAAATATGGAATACCCGATACTGGCTAAACATCATGTCCGGTGGTAAATAAAAATTTATAAAGATGAAATCAGAAACTCGCAGCCTTAACCTCACACCAACTATGTCGACCCGGAAGAAGGCCTCTATACCAGGACCGAGATCTAGCGGATAAACCAATAAGTTAGACCTCACTGCAATTAACACGTCACCCCCCCTCGCCTTACCCGTAAGACCAAAGTCGAGATCATCCCTTAATAAAACATACCGATCACTGCAGATCTCAGAATCAAAAATCTCCATCGGAAGCCAGATCTCAGTCAAAAATATTTTATCGAAGTTACAGTGTGCAATACTATCATAAATATCATGAGTCTTGGCCCTCAGACCCCTAACATTCTGATAATAACAATCTAACTCAAGCCTCTGGGATGCCGGAAAATCCACTGTAAGCTCTTCCGGCATAGGTTGCTACTTGTTAACAAAAATTTGAAAGATTTGAGGCTATGCAGCTTTTTTCTATGAATTGGATATTTTGCAGCATCCCACACAGAATGAGCAGTGTCAGTCAAATTGGCATTAGTACAATCGTTGAGAGTGTATCACCAGTGCACTTCGGACAGTTCGCACTTCGCGAACAGTTAACCTGACTATGATTAAAATGACTACATCTAAAGCAGATCTTCACATCCGTTGCATCGTAAACAACACAAATATCGAACTTTACGGAGATCTTTCCTCTGTCCATTATTAAACCACAACTGGAGGCATCCAGTTCAATCAATGCCTGAAAAATGTTCGCATTCTCCTTGGTGGACCAGGTCTTATATCTTCAAATGTGATTCCTCAGCGAAAACATTTTCGCAAGTCGCACAATTTTGACCTTTGGATGATATTTTCCGACATCGAGTGCATAGCTCGTACACTTCAGACTTTATAGATATCTAAAAACCACCAATTTCGTCACTCACTCAATGATGATCATAAAAACATTTAGGGTACTTCTCGATGTCCTATCAAGTTGAAATTTGGTATATGAGCTAGTTTCAGTACACAGAAAAAAGTGAAAATTCTAAACTTGAAATTTTCACCCCCCGACCCTTAGAACCAGGGGATGTAAAAGTTTGTATGTCCATTTTTATGCTAGTGCTCTCAAAATTGATATATATGGACGACTGCTAGTTATAGCTGTTGAAAAAAATATGCAAGAATTCTCAGTGAAAATAACCCCCACGTTTTGAATAAGGGGATAAAATGAAGCGCTCGTAAAACGCCAACGCGAAAGAGAAATGGCCAAGTCACTTATTTCGACCAAGGCATAGAATTTGTGAAAATGAAGAGTGTAGAGTTAGCAGCTTGTCCTTACATGAGATCTGATAACTTTTCGACAATGTTAGAAATACACGGTCTCGTCTTGGCAATATTTTACATGAAAATGTTTTTAGTTGGATGTGGTTTACCTGGGAAACCTTAAGATTCAGATCGATGGGGTGTATACTTTTCATAATATAAAGTTTGGTTTTAGAATTAGGTTGCTCCTAGTTTTTAGGTTTGACGACGATCATTGCTTTTGATTTAACAATGCTCGAGTAAGTAGGAATCTCGTCGGCAGGTTGTGGTGTCGACGATATCTTTGAAAATGTATCTGTATCTCGATGACTGATTTGATCTAAAAAGTCATCGAACCTTGTTTTGAATTCGCTAAACATTCCATTTGGCGTCAAAGATAATTTGTGACCAAAGATAAACATCGTTCATAGTTCAATCCCATTCACAGAACTGAACTCATATAACTAATGAAGAATTCGATCACTCACAAGAACTGTTTAGAGCCCCGAATCGCGACCCCCCAGAATAATAAAAAGCGCACAAAATACAATCAAATGATTTAGTCACACGAGTTTACGTTGTTAGAATGTTAGAATTGAGAAATGTCCATCAGGATGTTTCCAAATCAGACGTTAACCTTGGAGAAGGTGTTGGTATCACTGATTTGCTGCCGAAACAGAAAAAGGTATATGAGCCATTTCTTAAAAATTTCTCACTCCACTTTATTTTTCGTCAATTTGTTCTACGTTGGCCATTTTTGATTATAATTTTGAATTATTCTCATCAGAAACGGGTATGATATGTATGAAAAAAGCCTAACTATGCTCGTTCTCTCTCTCATCCTCCAACACATGTTTCTTCTGGAGATATATTTCGAACAAAACAGATTTCACATAATAAAAAGTGATTTATCATCCAAATTTTCATTTGACTTATTCAATTGATTTGGTGATCTTTCACTTCAAATGCCGATTTGTCGATTATAGGAAATATCAGGTAGATAATAACAGATTTTTTTGTATATAGGTCATACCCACATATGAAACTCTAACAACATTTCTGAAGAAAAATGTAGCAAATTAATGAATAATTCATCAAGAGTGCAGGAGGAAAATCAAAAATGTAAATCAGCTAAAATATACCCAATGACAACTGTCGAATGAAGTTGCAGTTCTGCGCTCATTTGGATCTACCCTGAATTAATAAAGCATTGTGATTCTCAGATGGGAGATCACCCGAGGAAAGTTTCCAACATCCAAATTGGCCATTTGAATTACAGATCACCGAATTACAATGGTTTCCAACGAGTCCTCGATATTTGAATTGCATGCGCCGCTATTCTACGTGAGGAAATGGTGGAATGCACTCGAACTTTGACCAATGCTGAACCTATTCGACACGCCTCAACTAGCACTCGAAAAGATGAAACAGTGTAATAACAACTCCGCATCTCTCCCCGCACAGTGAAGTGAGCTATATTGAGTAGATTGTACCGAAGATAGACGAAACCGAAAAAATATAAGAGGATAATTAGAGACATGTAGTTTGTAGATGAAGTATCTGAGGATCAAAATTAATAACTGCGTTAATAAATATTCGCTCGGATAGGTCAATTTGAGGGTTTAATCAATTTCATGATGTCATAAACGTTTTGTTTTTGACGTCATTCATTTGTACAGAGTGACGTCATAATATTTTTTCTGCTTCACTAAATGAATTGGAATATAAAAAATGAGATTTGATACTCAGTATGAATTCTGAAACTGATATGAGGATATTTAAACGGAAACGTTTGTAACGTAATGTTCTCATAACAATGAAATAAGTTCAAATTTAATATTTAATATGGATCTCGGGCGGTTGTGGAATTTCAAAATTATGTTGGTAATATCCTCCAGTACCTAACTTTTGAGTTGCATGATTTAGATAAGTGTTGATGAAAAACTTATGAAATATTCAAGTTGGAATTTACCAACTGATTATATTTCGAATTAATTTCTGTATGTGTATGTTCTTGATTAAAACGACAAATTGAAAATGGCTGGAATTCATCAAGATACCTCTCGCCTCGTCCAACTTCAAGGAACGTTAGGCAGTTTATCAAAGTTCCTGCGAGTTTTTCAAGGATTCAGCAGATATTTCTGTTAATATTAATCGCGTTCCGCTAGTTTTCCAGGTAAACAATGTTTCACTTTTCTTATAAGTGTTATCTGATAAATAAATAATGATTTTCAAAATTTCAGTTTTCACCCAGAACTGTCAGAAGAATTTTGGAGAAAAAAGAAGACAAGGCAAGTCATTACGGCCTGGGAGTAAGCAGTGGAAAGAAACCTACTTCACATGATTATACCTTCAAAGAGAAGTTGAACGACGTTATTTTTTTCTGAATACAAAAACAATGAGTATATCCGTTTGAACATCTTTCTGGAACTGCCTGAAAAGTAACTAATTTCAATCAGAATCAACATTGGGTATATTATTAAATATGTTAGGAATGGGATAGTATTACTAAATAAAAAATAAATAGTGATATTAATTATAGTATTTCGCACTTCAAAATGATTCAGAGTTTGTCAACAAATATTTTCTATTTTATTCAACAACTAAGGGGTGCTTGCCACTGTGCTAAATTTGGAACATAATTTAAGCTCTTAGTCCTAAATCAGATGCGTGCGCATAATATATCTCGCTTTTATTATGATAAAAGCGAGATATATCATGCGAACGAATCTGATTCAGAACTAAGAGCTATAATTAGTTCCGAATTTGGAGTAGTGGCAAGCGGCCCTATGGTATGAAATTGTAAAGTTATTTCAGCTTTAAACTTTTTGTTCCTAAATACTCAGAAAAAAATAGCACAGAGCCAGAACTTGGCTGAATTTTCAATAGTCATCAAGAATGCAAAGATTGCCAAAGAATCTTCATAGAGAAGGAAACTTTTAGTGATCTCTGATGAAGTTTCAGTTTTTTAATGAATGATCATGGGCGCCCGCAGAATTTTTTCTCAGGGGGGCCAAATAATGATTTGATGAGGCGCAGGCGAAATCACTATTCGGTTTTGCTCAAAAACAAGAAGGGAATCAAAATCTCAGGGGGGGCACGGCCCCCCCTGGCTTCCCCCTGCGGGCGCCCATGTGAATGATAACTTCTAACATTCTAGTTCCTCGAAACTGGATGATTTTATGTTGAAGCATTCTAAGCTATTTTTATTATCAATCCCCAATTTCCATGCTTGATCTTCAGTAAAATAATGTGGCTGTGTATATAAGTATTAATCCTCATCTTAGCTGTATGATCCTTTGCAATTGATAAGTTCGAAAATTCATCAATACAACAATGATAAAAATAATATCATTTTTCAGCAATGATAATGTACTGCTGTTGTACAGATTATCATAAATATCCTCAACAATTCCAAACTGATTTGGCTAGAAAAATATATTATATTGGTCGACGAAAAAGAGGCAGACCCAAACTTGAATGGCAGAAATCCGTCGAAAAATCAATGAGCGCTAGAAACCTAACACCAGAAGATTGCACACAACGACAGCGCTGGAAATTAGGCGTCGGACAACGTCGCAAGATGTTATAAACCGGCTTATATATATATATATATATATATATATATATATATATATATATTTTAATCAATGATGAAAAACAAAAATTTTTAATAACTTTTTGTACATAACTAAAAATAAAATCTCCAACTGGAATTTTATGGCTTGCTCTGATGACAATAATTTTGAATCGGAGTATATATTCCATTGTTTGCATTGAATTTTTTTATAATATATTACATACTAGTAGAAAATCACGGTATTGTTGTTCATAATTCAAAATCGAATAATTCAGGACACATCTTCAATGTAAATAACACGAACACATTCAACATTCTACCAATCAAACGCCTATAATCAATTTTGAATATATAATAATGGGATGTAGGTATATAATGGAAATTTCTTTCATAATTCACTTAAGATGAGCTCTTCAGGAGCTCTGTAATCTGGAAATCTAGAAAGTAACATAGTTTATGATAATATAAAACCTACTTCTGCAAATTTGCAGATTGAATGATCTATACACTTTCTGATAATATAGAATTGAATAAAAATTTTGTGTCAAAGTTATCAGAATTTACATATGATTTATAAATATCCAAATCGATAGCGTATCATTTCGATATACAATAGACAGATCAGGCAGTTATTGACAAGACGTGTCATGACAAGTAACAGATATGATGGGTTTGGCCCAAATAAATTCTGTCAAATTCCTTTCTTAATATATTTATGAATATTATATATTTGATATGTGTTATTTTGAGCTGTGAAGAGGCAACAATAAAGTTGTGAAACGTCGCTTGAGAGAATGAGTTAACTTCTTCTTTTCCAAAGTTTAATTATTCCAGTCCCACGAAAATTGATACATATATTTGTTCCAAATGTTATAAAACAAATTTTCAAGTATATCAACCTTTCAAAAAAAGGATGGTAACTAAGGTGGGACTCTATTTGGGTGTCCGAAGATTTATTTCGATACACTTTTAGAATTTTTGATGTCTCGAAAATTTCCATTATATCTAGTTTATTGCCCTCATCGAAATTATGAAGGAGCGTGACATTTTCGTTTTTTTAAAGTCATGTTGGTTTCTTTCCAGGTGTCGTTCAAATAAACTTTTATTTTTATAATTCCTAATGTGTTCAGATACACAGGGCTCTCAATGTTTTCCCTAGTAAATTTGATCAATTTGTATAACCCATTCATTTCTGATATTATGAAGTACACTCGGCAAAAAAATAACGCACATTATGGAAATCTCAAATTTATTCTACAACTGAAGGTGTTCTCAATGATAATTATTTTTATCAGAATTATGCATGCATATGTTATCCACTTTCAAAGTTTTTCTTCAATACAGATGTTTTTTCCCAGCAGGAATAAAAAAATGATATTATCAGATTTTGAATGTATTGGCTCCATTTCAAAATCAGTTGTTCTCGATCAATTCTAGTGATCAATAGTTTTTCTTTCGTTTGATTTTCTACACTCGATCGCTATGCAACGCGAAACACGCAATTTGACCCAAGAGGAATGTGCCCAAGCGGTAGTTTTGCGCACACAAGAATACACAAGAATTGCAGGAAGGTTTGGAGTTTCCCATACAAGTGTGTCCAGAATGTTGCAGCGATTCAGGGAGACAGGTATGAATATCCGAAACCAGGACAGGGTAGACCACGGGTAACAACTCCCATTCAAGAACGTTACTTGAGAGTTTCTTCGTTGAGACAACGGTTTGCAACCGCTCGCCTCCTTCAAAATAAGCTTGAGCAAACTCATGGGGTGCAAATTAGCACTCAGACAATAAGAAATCGCCTGAGAGAATAGGATTTAAGGCCTCGTGTCGCGGCAAGAGGCCCAGCTCTTACCCCAGCCCATCGAAGGGCGCGTTTGGATTTTTCGAGAGAGCATATCCATTGGGAAGAGGCCAATTGGGAAAGAGTTCCCTTCACAGATGATTCTAGATTCTGCCTCTACCATTGTGATCGACGTTCCCTTGTATACAGACGTTCACATGAAAGATATGCTCAGTGCAATTTCCCGAATACTACTGGTTTCGGGGGAGGATCGATCATGATATGGGATGAAATATCTTTGACTGCTCGCACAGACCTAGTGGTCGTTGATAATGGAGCTTTGAATGCTGATAAGTGTATAAGGAACATTCTTGAAGAGCATGTAGTGCCATTTGCCCCATACATAGGTGAAAAATTTCATTTTCATGGACGATAATGCCAGACCCCATCGTGCGCGCATCGTTCAGGAGTACCTTGAAGAGGTTGAAGTCTCTCGAATGAAATGGCCAGCAAGAAGTCCAGATCTCAATCCGATTGAGCAGGTTTGAGACAACCTCAATAGAAGGCTGAGAAGTTCAGAAAATCATCCAGCTACTCTTAATGACTTAGGAACCCAACTCGGAGAAATCTGGGGAGGATTAAATCAGAACATTTTAAGATCACTCATTTTGAGTATGAACCGTCGTTGCCGAGCTGTAATTAACGCAAGGGGTGGAAATACCAAGTATTAAATCACTTATCAGCATCTCAGTAATTTGAAAATTGTTCATTTCCTTCTTTCACATAAGATTCGGTGAAATCCTGAATTTTTCTTCCATTTAATGTGTCTTATTTCGTTCAAAACCTTCCCGAGAGAACATAAAAAATAAGTTATAAAGTCAATGTAGAGGTCACTTTCATTAAAATTGAGATTTTCAGAATGTGCGATAATTTTTTTGCGCAGTGTATAATATGGCGGTCTTATCTTTTCAATTCAACAAATGATTATAAAGATAATCGTTAATGAGAATCTATTTATGATTTGGTTGCTATCAATTAATAGACGTCGGATTATTTATTGTTGTTTTGTTGTGCAATTTGGTCAATTTCTTCATCAATAGTTTGTCCACTAGGTACTTCTGAATGGTAACCATTTTATTAGCAATATATTTAATTAGTTATGTAAGTGTTCGAATCAGCAAATTTATGGCATGCTGGATGGTTCGAGTTTTCATTGATGATTGCCACTGTTTGAGATTCTTTTCTATATCCATGAATACACATATAACATCGTTTTAATGGATGTTTTCTTATTTTTCATGAAAGCCATCTTCATTCTAAATATCAGAAAAATCAGGGATTCCTTTCAGGGGATATTATAGTGGTATCGATTTTCATTCAAATTTGAAAAACAGCCTGTGAATAATATTCTTGTAGTTACTACATTGAGAGTTTTTTTGTGATTCACCAGGGGTCTTCTATCTTCCTTTAAAATGTTTCCTATCCCTGAATAATCATAAAAATATTTTGCAAAGCTCCTGGAGTTGTCTTTGTAGGGCGACATTTGTATGTATTAGAGTGAAATCGAAAATAATGATGAATTTAATGTAGGAACATAACATCTCACTTAATGGAATATACTCATATTTCTTAACGTTGTGAGGTCCTCGCTCGCCATGTTTGCTTCCATATATGGTAGCGTGAAAATCAACACAAGGAGCCCTGCGATCTAAGCCACGCACCATGCAAGATGTTGGAGGCCTGATTACTTCGATTTTTAATGCTGATTGCCTGTTATTTATTCCAGCTATTAACACAACAACGTTTTCAAATGAATGTTCAACCCGTCTTGTGATTGTTGAGACATGCTTGAGTTGAGATTGTCGTCAATAAAGGTTCGTAATCTATAAAAAAAAACGTATCAACTGTAGTCACAAGATCACATATATCTTTAGTATAATGAAATTTTCAGTAGGTAATATTAATTTTTGGAGATCATCGAAGGAACGAATGGAAAATAGTAGAGAGCTTCCGGCGACATTAGTGACAAAGAAATTAGATAATAGAATTAATGAAATAAGTACACAGTTCCGTGTGGAATGTTTTTATTCTTTTTGTTTGAAAGATGAGTGCTTCCGACCTAATAAGAAGGTCATCATTAGATGGTATGAAAATGTTCATATTAAAATGTTGAGTAAAAAAACGATCAGAAATCGAATAAACCGTTGCAGGTGTTGAATGACAGAAATTGTTTAGGTACTTCGGGGGATGAGTAGTTTCAATATGATGGAATATGAGTACGTAACTTTGATTTTCCATGTTCTCAACATTTAAATAGTATCTTATTTTTCCAGTAAAATGTATCTTGTTTCATGATGCTTGTAATTCCGAGACAAACTAAAGAATGAAACTGAACCAAACTCAAGAATGAAAGTTAAAATAGAAAATAAAACAAAAATTGTGTATAAAAGTTTCAAGCATCATTTAACAAGATACCTATTGCAGAAAAGATTCCATAAAATGAGGACACTTGCTCATTTTGACGAAACTTAACTCTGTAACATTCAGAATCATACTTGCGAGAAAATTTAGTAATCGAATATTCAAAAAACATTTAAGAGAAGAATGTGTACCCACAGGAATTCCCGCGTTCTTATTCGGATGAGCATTCTACTCTAGAATGAGAAAATCTTGTATTCTCGACATAGATACTGAAGACGGGAAATACATATAGGTACCATACCATATGAAAATTTTGCTATATTGTGGTTTATTCGTAATGGAACTTTTATCAAACTCTGCAATACGCCAGCACCTAATAGCTCCAAAGAGACATATTTGTCAGAAAATTCTGATATGCACCACATTCAAACTAGAGCATTTTCATGAGAAGACATGCAACTCATAAAATTTAGTGTTTCGACATATGTTTCTCGAGTACCGCATCAAAAACGATAATGTTCATATAATATGACAGAAGAGAAATGTATAAAATTCTTTGTGGCTTCCCGCTGGAGCCCTATTCAAGTAGCTAGATAAAAAGCTTCTACCTTCTTAATTGCGTATGTTCTCGAGATAATCGGGCAGCGACAAGATTTACTGGCTTGCTCCGAGATGTATGTTTATATTTAGCCTTGTGAGGGTAGATTAAGGGATGCAGAGGCAAGTCTGGCACTGATTAGAAAGTATAATCAGGCAATTTGTCAATTTGAGTGTTGCAAGTGATGCAGGCAGTCAGGTAGGGAGCTCTGTGTGTCTTAAGAGTGAATACTTTCAGATTAATGGTCGGATTCGGTTGCCAACCTTCTTCAGGACTTTCAACTTAAAGGGTTGGGGCGATATTTATGAGTTTCGAAGAATAGATGATAGATGCTCAAGTTTGTTGAGGAAGATTATGAATGTGCTGATCTTTGGGAATGTCACAAACACATTCTTTCTTGGATTCAAAAAATATAAGAAAGAAAGAACTGAAGATTGTTTTTCCATAGCTAACATGACAATTTTTTTACTTAGAGAAAATTTTACAACTGTGACGATAATTTATTAAAATTGAGATTCTGTTATTTAAATAAATATGATGTTTTATGGTTTTCGCTATTTTTACTACAGTAGAAGCTGCATGTGGATAGATTATTATGCATGTTTCTCATTCTTTCAATAATTTATTTATTTTCGGGTATTTTACTCTCGATAAGGCACCGTGAATGCTGAGCTTTCCTTTTTTCATCGTCAAATGCCCGTAACTTTCTTTCTATTAGCATCTCGAGCCTTTCTCGGATTTGAAAAAAATATCATCTTCAAAGGCATTCATTCAATGGTTAAAATCTTAATGAAACGTTTTCGGAAAGAATTCTGTGGCATTTGGGAGACCCATGATAACTTCAAAATGAATGTTTTTCAGTGAGAGCTATTTAAAATATACGGGTTGCATTATATCATAATTTTAGTGTGATATCACTAAAATTATGATATAATGACGTTTTAAAAGATAGATATTTATTTTATTCATCTTTCATTTGCGATTTATAAAGCGAACCCATATCATAAATAACCCTTACTGATAAACCATAATTGTGGAGTCATCATGTATCTCCCAAATGTTTTTTTTTTACTGTATTTCATTTATATTATTTCGTGTTGAATATCTCATTTTTCAGTATATCTACCATTTCATTGGAAATATCATCTCAAAGTTGGTAATTCAGATATTCACAAAACCGTAAACTGTTTACAACTGTGATTTTTGTGAAATTTTCTGGTATTAAATTTTCAATTTCTCAATTGATTTGACCACTACAAGTATAACCGCCGCGCTAAATTTTCGAACAATTCAATGAAAGTTTTTCATTAAGATTTTGTCTCTGAGGGATATGGGACACTGATGCAAAATAAAGCTGGTAAAGCTCTTCTATCAGTGACAAAAATCTGATTTCATTTCTTCAACCCCATGATGAAGGAGCTATGAACCTTTCAATTGAAGATAGTATTGTGTGACCTCCGTGAAGGGAAGGAATTTTTAGCTTTTCTATTTGACTTTGATATTGACTATGATCCGGATTCCTTCATCTTTAAGATCGTCGGTGGAAATTTTCGTTTCGACAATCCAAAAATCGCAGCCATTATCAAGTTGGTTATGGTTTTTCAGGGAATTTTCATTCAGTGCCTTACTCATAGATTTTTTTTATGTCTTCTTGAGTAAAAACTATGGCCTTTGTTGAACGAAAGCCATTTTGTATATTGATGAAAGCAGATGTTTTATGCAATTTTTCAATATCTAAATCTTGTTTTACTATAGAAACACACTTTACTGAAAACACTTACGTTTTCGATTTCCAAGTTTAAGACATTTCCAGAAAATAAGATGAGAAGGACCTATTCCTAATTTTTCGATTTTACTGTGTTAGTAGGTATAACACCAATCAATGAAATGAGAATATTGCCGTTCATTTTCTTAACCACACTGATAGTAAATTTGAACTACCTTCATTAACAGCTGATAATATTTGGGTAGGAAGTTTTTCATCAGATGAATCCATACGAAAACACAGATAAAATGTTACTGTAGGTTGATTTATCCATTGGAAAAACCGTAGGTATTTAAATTTGTTTCATTAATTTCACACATGAACTCCAAATCTTAATTTTGCATATCGTTACCTCAGTTTTCGCATCTACCTAGATTTTTTATTTATGAGAGAGAAACTTTTTTTCCCCATCGCGTCGGAGAGTTACTAGTAAGTAATATTATAAGGGCATCAAATAATTTTCACAGGAAAAATTAGAGGGCCGAATGGTATTGGACGAGACTATTTTCCTCGTCTTGGTTTCCACCAATCAGAAACGTATAAATTTGAGTTAAAAACGGTTTCTAGATGAAAAATTGTATGACAGCAGCTGTCACCAGTTTTATCTATACATAATGCATTCAGAATAATCTGTTACCCATCATTAGATGCCATTCAGGCATCTAATTTTTTCAAAGTTATCCAAAGACATATTCTTTTAAGCACACCTATTCAGAAATGTTCTTCACAACCTCATGAAATCAACACCTTGCGAAAAAAACCCTTAAGTGTTTAAAAATTTTTTAATGTGGGAATCTCATGAGCTTAACACAGCGGCCATGATATTAGGTGCACTTCAACATTCTTATTGGTCGAAAAACGACAATTGAAATAATTAAACGACCCAGCTAGTTGAGAAGCTCAGCCCTAACAGATTTTATCGAGGAGTGTATATCTAATAAGCTTCATATTGCAAGAAAAATACAAGGTTCCCTTGGTACTTATCATTCCTTAAATGAGGAGACATCCATTATTCACCACTTATTCAAGAGGTTCATCAGAAACTGCCAGCTTTTCATTTATGGAAACATGAAGAAGTGAAGATCCTCAAGTATAAATAATGTTTTTAATGAATATGTAAAATGTGATTGATTCTAGATTGTATTTTTCATATTTTCACTAGTAGTAATAATAATAATAATAACATTCATTCAGAGAGAAATAAATCAAAATACAAAAAAAAACATCAATCCTCAATAAAATTTCTGAACAAACAAGAAAAAATCCACATGGATATATCCGCTCGTGGATTTTACAATATGGACAACACAATTTCATTTCAGACTTCCTATCCAAAAATCAAATACAATAAATTAAATTGCCATAATCAATTTTACAAATCTATAAAGCTTCCAAAAGAATATTATCTTTTATTTTTCAAATCAATTTTTGAGTGTAAAACGAGCCTAGGGGTTGAATTAATGTACTTGCGCAACTCTTTCTTAAATATAGTTGATATAATAATCTTTTTTGAATGTATTGGCAAGGTATCAAAGATAAACGGTCCCAAAAATATCTGACTTCGCCGCCCTATAGTTTTACTTATTTTCGGTACTACCGTAGAGTGTTCTTTATAACAGGTGTTATGTTCATGTATTATTTGTTCTTGTTTATGTAATTGACTGTGATTAATCATTAACTATTGGTAGTATAACTGTCTCAAGTCATATATTCCACTCTCTGAATATAGTTAATCGGAAGAATATCTAAATGGTTTCCCAAACATCTATGTGTAGTTTCTATTTCGTTTGAAAGCGCGTTCACTAATCCTCCCCACGCTAGATTTTCGTATGTCAAGTGAGATTGAACCAAAGCATAATACAAAAGCTTCATTTGCTCATTTGTACAAAACGTTTCGAATAATTTAATCTAGGAATGAGAGCTCTTAACTTTTTTACAATTTCATCAGCTTGTTTTTTCCACTGAAGATTATATATTCCCGAGTATATTCCTAAATATTTAACTGAATCTCCGGTTGTTATTTCTATAGGTGGCCCATGATTAATTGATATATGTAACCTATCTATTTGAGGTTAGTACCGGGTATAGCTGGTAAAAGCAAGTTTTGTCTACATTCATGATGAGTAGTTTAAAACTCAATCCGCTCAGAATCCTGATTTACTGTCTTCTAAAGAATGTATTATCTTTAAAACTACTGCTTCCACAGTTTCCAATATAACAATGGAATCAAAATTTCTGTAATGTCTGAACTTAACACTATTTTTTTTAATTTTTTTGCCAATTTTTCACCTATACCCACCTATACACCTATTATCGAAGACCTCAGTTAGCTCCCTTTTGTCAGTCACTTTCTCCCCTACTTCGTTAATTACTGATGTTGGTTGAGTTGTTTGTGTTTTCCAAAATTGGTCAGGATTGATCGCAAAACTATTGATTTTCTTCCTATAATAGTGGATGAAGTGATTATTTAAACGGCCCATAACTGTGAAAATAACTTCAATTATAAGGCGATTGTGAATGAAAGATATTTATGTATCTTTCTATACCTGATACCCGTGCTTCATGATCAACTGCAGTTGATCAAGAAGTCAATATTGCCCTTCTGCTCGTGAGGCTTTTCATTGCTGTTGCGTCCTATAATCAATTTATGGTCCTGCAATATTAGGTAAGGCTTCCACCTCGGAATGAGAGATAGTTAGCTAGAAACTTGTAAAAACCCTTAGTTCGACACTGCAAGACTTATCCTCAAAATCGAATCATCGTTAAAAATCGATTTTTTACAAATCTATGCTATCTGTATTCATTATAAATTTTGTAGAGGATTGAAATCTCTGTAACTTTTGGTCACATTTTTTTCTATATCTTGAATTATTTTTGAGATATAGTTCAGAGAGCGCATAATATTTAATTATACAGACTTTAGACTATTTGAAGTATTATTCGAGACCAACCCGATTAAAAGCAACCCCACTTGTTGTTTCGAACATTTCGGCTATCGTGCCCATCGTCGTGGATTAATTCTCGACGTTTCGCTAGTTCGAGTGTTTGGCATCTTCAGGAGTTATACTTCCAGGAGATGTTCTCTCTGAAATGAGCTGCCTGTTTTAAGAGATAACATCTCTTGAATGCTTGCCCTAACTCCGCTCCGCGTCGTTCGGGCAACAGCAATCTCGTACGGGAAAGTAAAACTTTCTGCACTTGATAGGAAAATAACTATAATGTTCAGTTAGAACTCACGGAACTACAAAATCATTCTGCATTGAAAAACATCTTCGTCAAAAAAATTTCATCGCAAGTAATAAACTCATTAGGAGTTATTGCAAATTCTGGAAATTGGTACCAGCAAAAGATTTTCCTACCATAACATATCTGAAGTTGACATTACCGCACTTCCGTGGCTGAACAACAAACTTTCGATTTATTGTTATTATCAACATCTAATTCAACACCTAACATAGAAAAATTGTCACAAGCGAAACAATGTCAATATAGTCACACTGAAACTTACTTTGTTCACAGTGAAAAAGGCTTCTTTTCATCAAGAAACAGCGACTATTTTCAATGTCAAAGTAATTCAGATAATAAACATGAAGTAGACTCAATTGATTATTCATCATAATACAGTTTGAGTTATTGAATAATAATTTCTTGAAGAGTTGATTCCACAATTCTAGATGTTTAAATTTTTTTTTAAACAGATGGACAATTCAATATTTTTTAGAAATATCAGTTTTTTTATTCAAACACTTTTCTATAGGCATACCTATGCCTATCCACCAAGTTTCAAGGATGTAATGTTTCCCCCAGCATTGGCTAGAAGAGTTACAGAGCTTCTTCGAATATTTCAAAAATGATATGTTACCGTATGTTAGCCGTAGTGCTCAATTCATGCGTTCTATTGCGATATAATCAGAATATAGGAGCATTTGGAAGAACTAATTCTGAAACTATGTCAAATATGTAGTGCCTACTTAGTGCCTATTAGTGCCGTATAAATCATTGACAGCGCCATTTTAGTTTTCGAAAAAATGAAAATTGAAGGTTTTGGTGCTGACTTCACGCTCAGCACCAAAAGTTTCGAATTATCATGAAAGAAATATACCTATATTCAGTGATTAATTTGTCCTATTAGTGCTTTCGGAACCAGAAAAAAAATAAAATGTTTTCATAATATCAGAGATTATCTTCTTTTCACGGTCAGCACCATTGCGTCAAAATTTTGGTTCCATTAATTATTGCCCAATTAGTGCCTATTAGTGCCGTCAAAATGGCTATGTTTTAGTTTCACAGTATATAGTAACAGAGTATTCTTTTTGGAGCAAGCGTAAAGAACTTGAAGTAGTAAACGTTCTTGAGCAATAGATCTTCGCAGCACGTATTTTATAACAACCAATATAGATACAGCATCAATAATAATTATATGGAATAATGCTTCACGGCGACAAGCACCGTTGATACCCAAAATTAAGACAACCTACAGATAAAAAATATTGTACTTCTTATCTTACAAAATCAGTAATATATTCCTTTCCTCGGTATCCGACACTCTCATTTTCCATGTTTTGACATGATATCTGTAGTCGTGGACATCTGACGATAAGTAGGTTTTGGAGGAAACAAGTCTCATGGTGCGAAATCCAAGGTTTATACAATTTTATAGCTATCTCTCATTCTAGGATACTTGCCCTCATTTGACTGATATTCTCGGACTATTACCCATATAGTCGTTCAGACAATGTTCGGCCATTTTCAATCCCTGCAAGTATCGCATAAAAAACCTACTCCTAACCCATTATTTTAAATTCCGAGTCCCGACGAGCGTGACGGAAAGACAGATAGACCACAACAATAAAACCCGGACCCCGTGCACAATTCGCGATAAGCCCCCCGCTTGGAAACACCTTTCCTCCATTCCGGACGGCGTCAGAAAAAGATACGCAAGCCCAATCGCCTTCCATTAAACCTGATTGGCGTGGCCGGCAAAAAAGTAAAGAGCCCCGATAATTTTTATTTCTCAGGAGTTATGATGGCCGTGATTGATCGGGGTATTTCGCATGAAAACATTACCGAGCAACGAGATTCGAAAGGGAAACAATATTTTTTAATGACATATAGAAGTCGCGTTTAGGTAGTCTGGAAAAACAAGTCGAATTAATCACTTTAATAGGAACGTGCAGCGTGGGGTCGGATTGATAGTCGCAATTATGATTGTGTGTCGTTAACTGGGCCTGATGTCCGCCTGTCATAACGCCAGGTTCGTTCGTTTTTGCAGAGGCGGGTGTCTGTCTGTTCATGAGGACATCCGCGCGGTCTTTTTTTAAGTCAATGTAGCCGCTTTTCCGAGAACACGTTATTGAGTCATTTCTGCTTATTAGGAGGTGTTGCCAAGAGCAAGCAATCCATCGGAAAAACATTGTGAAAACTTGAAATTCTAATCATTCAAAGAATTGTCTTTCCAGATCAGTCTAATTTTAAAAGATCTCAATGTGTTATTTATCAGTATACAGAGGGAGTCCTTGACTTGTGCATATTTTTTAACAATAGATTCTTGAGGTAAAAAAAAAATACTTTTTTGTATACAATTTTTCCGATTCAGCCAAGAGCCATTTTAAACTTCGAAAAACTTCTACGAGGATTAGATCTACTGCCTAAAACCTGGAAAAAGTATAGTAATGATTCAATTGTGTGAATCCATTGAAGAGTTGTATTACGCGAAAGTCACTTAATTTTTAAATTCCTCCGATATAATTTTTTTTTAAATTACTAGCTGACCCGGTAGACTTCGTACTGCCTCAAAAAAAAGCAACTTTAATATTATAATTAACTATTATGGTATAATACCTTGAAAGTGGACATAAAATTGTCCTGTATATAAAATATGTGTTGCGCCAAACGTTGTCGTCTGGAAACAGCTTTTGAATGTTGGCCAAGAACTGTTTAGAATCATTTTCTATCCCAGAAACTAAAGAGCGAAGGAGATCTGGTGGTGGAACTAATTGTGGCAATTGGCAATTAGATGAGCTAGCTGGCCCGGCAAACATTGTTCCGCCTTAGAGATGAATAAAGTTGTTTTTTTTCAAAGGAAATGTATTAGGTGAAATACAAAGAAAATACAAAAAGGACAAAATATACAACAAATTTAATTGCAATGAAATAGGTATGTACAGAGTGATTGTTTATATATTACTCAATAGCTATCTCAGTTAATATTGGTAGTACACAAAAGTTCAAATGGGAAAATTGCAGTATATTATATGGGCATTCAGAATTCAGTACTAAGAATTGCATTAAGGCACCGATAACCTAGAAATTCTATGTGAATTGTTGTTTTTCAAATGGCACACCTTGTATTTTATTTTCCTAATCGGTAGAGCTCTTCTGATTTCAAATATTTATACATACTTTATTGAGGTTTTTTTCGACAGTTTCTGAAAATTATTGGTTTTTTTGTCTAAATCTAAGGCAGCTGTAGAGTGCCACTCGAGAATGCTGTGATTTATTTATATCGAAGTTCCATTCTATGGTCTCCTGATAGTCCCTTCTTAACATCATTGGACACTTTTTCATGGGGATATTTGAAATATAAAATGCCCGACCGCAAAATATTGAAGAAATTAAATTCAGAATAGAAGAAGAAATTGGGAACCTCAATATATTCCATAAATGTTGAGGATAATGTTCAAAAACTTTGAAAAAAAATATCGACTCTGTCTAGAAGTAAATAGGGGTCATTTGAATCCCTAATTGAACTTTCAGTTAATAAATAAATAATACAAATATCAGGTGTCATTATCCACGGTTCCTCTGATATGAAAAAATCGCATCGTTCTTGTGTGGCATTCCACAACTACCTTTGATTTAGAAGGAAATATCTATATTTATAGAAAACTGCCAGAGATACTCTCCATAAGGTGTATTTGAAATCAGAAGGAAGAGCTCTACCGCTGTTAACCGGAGCGACATCTATTGGCGTTATTCGCAAGAAAGAAAATTATTTCCTATATTTTTTTCTATTTCCTCAGATTTTTCAGAGTTTTATGGTATATTATGTTAACTCCGCCGTAGAAGAATCCAACAAAAAAACTTTCATAAAAAACAGTTTATCCAATCTTGAGTTATAAATGGTGTAACCAACAATATGGCCGACTGAGTTTTATATATTAAGATTAATAAGTCAAAGTAAAGCATTCTTCACGAGATTTCACGATTAATACTTTTCTCCAAAATGGCCTAATTTTCATTAAATAGCATTCAACTTACTTTTAAGATTTGGGTCCCTTGAATTTCTGGAATAATTATGAAATGTAATGGTCATAATGGAAAAAGAATAAAACACGTGATTGGAATTTTGTTTTCGTTGAAGATTCACCACATCAATGAAAATATTTATTCCGAAAACTAGATCATTCGATAAAATCAGCTACTAGATATACATATTTGATAATTATGGATTATTTATGTCAAAGACTCGCCCTTATGTATTTATTCACTTATAATACATATAGGTCCTGATAATACAGAAGAAATAGATCACATATGACATCATCTGGCTTCCTGAAAGTTTCTTATATATCACCTTATGTATTCACAAATGCATATCAAAATATTGTCGGACATATTGAAAGCATGATAACTCAATAACTCAACAGTTTCAAATGGACAAATAAATAGCAGCTTGGCTCTACATGAGATGTGAAAACTTTTTGACAATGTGTGGAATTCGGTCTCGTTGTGTCAACATTTTACATAAAAATGTTTTTGGTTGGGTTCAATGCTTCTCTGAGTTCTTCGCCAAATTCTTACCGATCTTTTGGTCTTCAGCCTCCCCAAAACAATATCCTCTAGTTCCAATGAGCTGGAGTTTAGTATTTCCTTGAAGTAATGACATAATTAGGTCGAACCTGATTTAATCCAGCCGAATTTTCAATCATTTGACTCATACGTTGTTCCGATTTTGTAAATTTTTTTTTATTTAATATACATTTTTCATCTGATAGATCATTTCATACTTTCATCGACCCTGAAGAAAAAGCATGTACGTTGATCGTTGATTACGAAATACCAATAGTTCTTCTCCAGAAGTTATATTGGAGGTTCCGCCCAATAAATTTCACATTCTTTGCAATAGAAATGATGTCGTTTTTCGGCAAACAGATGTTCTGAACATTAAGAAAGTTACTGCGTTAAAAACTGGGTGACAGACAACTAACTATAATATGTGACATGTGAATCGGTAAGTAATGATGTCTGAATTGAGGCCGCTACAAAAACATTGAAAGATCGCATTAAAATGATATTTGTAGAGCTTTGAGATTATCACAAATTAATTTTGCAGGAACAGATGATTGAGCCATAATGTTTAATGTTTTGCTGCAAAAAATATGCAATGAATGAATGGTATGGAATGATGGCTCCGAAAGAGCTACTTCAGAACTTATTATCTTCGATTTATTGTTTGGTAGAGAAAGAATTTGACATGACTAATTTTTCTTCTGACGATATCGAATCTAAAGAGTAAACATATTAGGTTTGTTTCGACTTACAGCTCAAGAAATCATCATACAATGGATCGTCAGTATTCGGTGCAGTGAATTAAAATCATTCACTGCGCCGAAATCTGAAGATGCATTGTATAGATATAGACCGTTTCAAAATTATTGTCATTTCGGGCAACTGCGGAAGCTAGAAATTATGTTGGTAATATGACCTCAGTACTTTTTCAGTTGTAGGATTTAGGTTGGTGTTAATGAACAACACTGGCTTATGACTTTTTCGAGTTCAAGTTAGTATAGGTAACCTATTCAGTATGTTTCGAATTCGTTTCTGTGTGTTCTTGATTTAATCGGCAAATTAGTGTTGGATTCGAGAGTTTCTTAAGTTTTAATTGAAAATGGAGCTCTTGCCTAACTGCACGGGAACGTGAGGCAGTGTAGGTATCGGTATTATTTCGAGTTTTTCAGGAATTGAGTGAATAATAATTCTAGTTTATCAGGTACACAATCATTTACTTATTCAAGGTGTTTTCTGATTGATAAATTAGTCTGATAGATTTTGAAGAATTTTAGGAAAAAGAAGAATAGATCCAATCATTTATGTTAAAATCTCATTATATAAATGATGGCCTCAATAAATAAATTTTTCCCCATGATTCTAAAATCCACAAATATTTTTTGAATTTTTCAAAATCTAAAATATGAAAGTTTAAAGTTATTTCAGTTTTATTATTTTCCTTCCTAAATACTGCGAAAAAATACCACAGGTCTAGACTATTCTGACTAGTCATCAAGAAGGCAAAAATTGCTCAAGAGTCTTCATATACGGCTTAGAAATGAACATTAAGAAGACAAAATATATGGTGATTGAACGGGGGCTACGAACACAAACATCAATAAATAATGAAAATTAAGAAATACAGAGAGTCCTTTCTCATAAATACTTGAGGTTAATCATCACTGAGGATTGGAAACAAGAGGTGTTTTCATGAGGATGAAATCGTTTTTTTGTAACAAGAACAGCAACATCGAACTCAGAAAGCGAATTCTCCGGTGCCACGTGTTCCCAATAGTCTTGTACGGGGTGGAAGCGTGGACGCTAACGGAAACACTGTCCAGAAAAATCACTGCCTTTGAGATGTGGGCATGTCGCTGCATGCTACGAATATCTTGGACTGATAGGATACGAAATGAGGAGGTACTCCGCAGAAAGGATACTCAGATAGAACTCTCATACAGCATCAAAAAGGGAAAGTTCGAGTATTTTGGACATATCATGCGTGGAGATATCTATCTATCTGAATATGAATTGCTGCAGATAATAATTCAAGGTAAAATCAACAGCAAGAGAGGCCCCGGACGTAGAAGAGACTCCTGGCTGAAGAATTTGAGAGCATGGTCGGGAAAAACATCTGCTGAATTATTTCGAGCAGCAGCTTCGAAAGTTAAGATCGCCCTACTAGAAGCCAACCTTCGTACAGGAGACGGCACATGAAGAAGAAGAAGTCTTCATAGAGAAAGGACTTTTAGTGATCTTCGATTAAGTCTTCATTATTCAAAGATATCATTCAGCTTGTATGATTTTATGCTGAAGCATTCCACGTTATTTTCATTATCAATCCTGAATTGCCATCCTTGATCTACCTTAGATAACGATAATGTAGCTGTGCATTCTTAGTCGTCTTAGCTGAATGCCCTTTTTCAATTGAAGCCGAGTTGTCAATACAACCATGATAAAAATAATATTATTGTATGAAGAATTCTTCAGCAATGATAATATACTGCTGCTGTTCAGGCTATGAGCATGATAAAAATTTGCGATACTTCCAAAACGATTGGCCTTGACCAATAATATATTAACTAATTCAGAGGAATTTGTCAAGTTGGAAAAACCTTTTGTTGTTCCTTCGCATCAATTTGTCTAAGAAGATCAGTGTGTAGATATTATATAAATATTAGCAGTCGGTGCGTAATTCTTTTTCATCTTACTGAACAGGATGTTTCGAAAGTATATTTCAATAACTCATCTGGAGAATTTGGCATGTAGGAAGAAAAATAGTTTGAATAACTCTACTGTGTAAGAGTTTCTTTTTCATGTTCCAAATTCATTCCGAAAGAAATGTGTAATACGTTCATTAATTCCATGTCTACTAATTTTCGGGATATTAATTTTTATAACCAATATATTACATAATTTAATTCCACTTTTTACGAGCGATCATTAACATTTCCATCATTTTCCGCCGAAAACTCGGAAGAATTATGAAAATGAAGCCATTAAAATTGAAGCCGGTCGGGTTCATCCACTAATTTAACGACGTAAACATCTGTCCGGACAGTGTTTGAACGACAGCGACGTCGTCGGCCAGCGGAGAAGCCCCATCTAAAGTGGATTAAAAAATTATCAGAATTACGGATAATTATGAGGTTGTTAAATGAAGCCACCTAATTGCTGGTTTCGTGATTTATAAGGCGGTCTTAATTGAAATAATTCACATGGTGGGTAATTTGGACACCGCTCTTTCGGGTTTTCACTTAGGCAAACGCTGATTGTAATACGGTCTAATTTTCGGGTCTTTCCAGCTATCTATCATCTCCGAGGTGATTAGCCTAGAAAAATTGCCCAGACCTACCGCGAGGAATCCTAAATATCGATATCAAATTTTAATTAGCGCCGCAACTGTGAAAATGCAGCCTGTAATTTCTTCTTGCGGCTATGTTGATTTTATACGCGGGACGTCCATAAAGTAGGGGAGACCGGTGATAGTTTACAATAAGGACAGGCTGACTTACTATGAAAAACTCGTCCGACTCAGCAGCCTCGAGCCAACTGTAAGGCCCAAGAGTCCGTCACCTCCTCACGCTGTAGTCCAGTAAACGAAGATCTGAAATCACTTTTTTGCAGAAAGAGCTGCATTTTTGATATATTGATTGTCACTAGAGTAGGAACTCATGGTCGAAAATGCAGGTTCCCAAATTCTCAGGAACCTAAGAAAATTCGAGAAAATATCGAAAAAATTACGTTTTCTCAGAAACTAGGAGGTTTATGGAAAAAAACTCAAAACAATAGTTGCAGAGCGGAAAATTCTAGTACACATCATGGCTTTTCCCATTCTCTTGGTGTTATATTGACTATTTAGAGATGCATTTCTGTAGTGGCATCCTCAGTTGCTTCATTCTGTACGAATTGTCACCGGGAACGCGGTGTCGCACACGCACGTAGTTTTATAGAAGTAACAAAATATTGAAAAGATAAAAAATTTTGTTAAGAGTGTCCTGAATCCTATAGTTCTAGTTCTTTCAGGAAAATAAAGGAGACATAGTATTCAATGCATGTGGGAGAAGATATCCTATTGGTTTCAATGAAAGAGGTTTTGCTTTACAGCTTCATAGATCAGCTTACCTTAGGTAAATAGTCAACCTACCCCAGGTGAATAGTCAACTTCTCCAGTCACGGGCTAGGTTGACCAGTATTTCCCATTATACAAGAACTGATCCGTACTCTATATAACCAAAAATAACTCATTAGTACCTCGAGATTTTTATATGCAATATATAAACTACATGAATTGGTTGAGGCTTTCGCAGCCATCGTTCAATGTGACATGTTCTTTCGAGCATTTAGGCCGTCGTCGTAGATTAGTTCTCGACGTTTCGCCAGTTCGAGTGTCTGGCATCTTCAGGAGTTATATTTCAGGAGATGTTCTCACTGGACTGAACTGCCTGAGTGTCACTCGGCAGTGTCACTCGGGCAGTTTTAGGGCGGTCGAAGGGAGCGTTGTTATGACCGTTTGACCAATACGAGCTTTATTGTGCGCAAACCAGACGATTCTGTTTGTATTTATTGCTCTCGCTTAAATTTGAACAGAGTATAGTGGCCGTTCTCCTTGAGTAGCAGTCAGATTTCCCGGAGATTTTTCTTTTTTGAAGAAAAATTTTAATGGACATTATTAAATT
Organism: Hippodamia convergens; assembly: GCA_038502775.1. Lineage (NCBI taxonomy): Eukaryota > Metazoa > Arthropoda > Insecta > Coleoptera > Coccinellidae > Hippodamia > Hippodamia convergens. Next base: position 25,974,999 of record CM076610.1, read on the forward strand.
GAAACTAATGAGTTGACGTTATTATGTTATATTCAGGGGGCTGTTTTTTTTTTCGAACTACTTATGCATAATTCGATTCAAATTTATTCTAGGACGATTCAGTTTCTTGTGAAAGTCTTAGGACATTCAAATCAAGCAAAGTTTTCTGAAACATGAAAATGCACCAATACTCCTAATACTGATCCTGAAGAGGAGCAAATCAGTTGAAAAATTTTGTTACCTAACAACATGTCTATCAGACAAAAATATGAAATATTCAAGTTGTGAATTGATTGTTGTCATAAAAATTACTTTTCTCTAATTATGTGTCAAATCCGTTCATTCTGCCACATCTCGTAGAATAAAACAATGTTAGAATTTTTCATTCTAGCACGGTTTCCAGTCATATTTATTCAGTATATGTTGGCCTCGTACCACGTTTTTTTAACATCTCCCAAATTTATGAGATAGTCAATCAATAGTTTTCAATGTTTCAAATCACTTAACGATATTTTCCGCAATATTTCATTAATTTCGATAAAAATTCAGCGAATCAGAGAAAAACATTGTATGATAATACTCGTACAGAAGGCTCATTCTAACACTCGTTCTATCAATTTTGAACTCGTGTAAGAATATCTGCCTTCTGCACTTGTATCATAAATAACTATTTCGAAAACTATAGAAGTGGAAACACAAAACAGTTTTAGAGAATTATGCCAAGTTCTTTGAGTGGTTTTTAGTAGAAGATATCGCTCACTATACTGCAGCCTTAGGTCACTAACAATGTCGATCTTAAACCCTCATTAGCTGTTTTTTTTTTCTATTAAAAGAATAGATTCGACCAGAGTCCAAAATAAAACCATTCAGTGGGATTCACAGATACATTATAATAGGTTTCTATCTTTTCTAATTTTCATTGTGCTCAAGTGTATTCTCTATTGATTTGATAAATTCTGGAAATTTCAGACCCCAATAACTAAAATCTTCTTGAAGAGATTTCGTTCAGAATCCATCTACGTGAAATTTGCAGCAATTGAAGGACAGTTGAAGAACTCGGCTTATTTCACTAGTGAAATGACAATTGAATCTCCGGCGTTGATTCATCATTATAACCACGTGTTTTCCGCCGAACAAATACACTATAAAAGCATCATCGACTCTTCTAAAAGGCCTGCAAGTATAGGCGCATTCCTTCCGATTGTATCTCTCAATCGGCCTATTTGTCACAAGAGTTTGGCTTCCAGGCATCCTTTGACGCTCGCGTCCACCGCCGATAGACACGCTCTTGGAGATAGCGGCTCTAGGAATAACGACAGAACAACACCCTTTTAACAGATGTCTGCTGCCGTGTAATTACCCCCATAAAATGGCTAAAAACCAGAACCCGACTACCATTCTGCGCTACCAGAATATTCGTTGGCTCATAAATTCTCTTAATAGATTGTTAAAGGGCACTGCGACCCCGGGTCAACTCCATAAATATCCCGAACACTTTGGAGTAAGGCCGAGGATATAATTAAAAAATTTCAACCGGTTCCGGGGCTGTTTTGAATTTGGTTCGAGTAGTTGCGGTTCCACTTCTGTTTTAATTTGGTGTGGAAATGAAGTAGCTTTTGAGTTGATCCTTCATTTCACTGCCATTTTTACTTTCATCTTGAGAAGAAGTAAATCTTCGGTAATGAAGCTTAGTTCCAATCAATCCCGATGAATTTTTGTATTTTAAATAATAAAAAATTTCTTTTGAGGGGGGATATATGTAATTCAATTTTCTTCATGCGATTTGAGTTCCTTTTACTGTTGATGTACGTTGTGTCTCAAACTGGTTGAGACTGCAGTGTATCTCAGCTATGTGTCACTTTTTTGTAAAACTTTTAAATCCCCGAACAGAAATATTCCAACCACTTTCGTTTCTGAAATACGGGGCGTAAACGAAAAATGTGGACTTTGGAGATGTTATTGAAAAAAACGAAAACTACTTATAATAGATATTTTAACGTTGAAGTCAGTGGCGTAACTATTATTTCTTCATAATTTTCAAATCAAAATATTCCGAAAACGGTACGCAGTATCGAGTTTTATCGAAAGTACCTTTTTGGTATAAAATTGAATGATGTTTAAGTTCGCTCGAAATTAAGCTTAATAAATCTAGGTTATATCAAAAATGTTATGTTCAAAATAACTTGGCACGAACCGTGTTAGTAGCGCCCTCTATGATAGTCAGACATAAAAACAAATTCATTAGATGTGTCAGCTTCTAGAACATATTCGTATAAAATTCCATCACAGTGTTGCTAGTGATTTCGGCAAAATCGTAAAAAATGTGCATATTTTTTTTGTTCTTCATCTTGAATACGGATAGCGTTACCTACTACATTTTTTACTGAACAAACCCCCATTATTTTTCAGTTTTCTATGTATCCTATAGAGGAGGTTATCCTTTTGTTTTTGTGTCAATGATTTGGGAAATGAAGATTAACCTATTCTATTCCATTCAATCTTGAAATAAAGTTCTTTTTATGCTTCTAATTGAATCTAAACTACCTACCTGAAATCTACGAACATAGTGTCCTCGAAGGTTAGTTGAGATTATTTCATTAGGGGACAACAATCCCCAGAAGTGGCGTTCGTACATGGCTAATCTCCCAATTTCGAAGAGGAAATAACATTTTTACTGGTCACATCCTCACATTTCCTGAAAACGTGCTCCCGCCTTTAGGGCTGCACTAAATACGTTTGGACGGAAAAGAATCCTCGATCTAATACGTTTTTCTGCTATGAACTAATCCTGAGTGTACATGGCGAAACGAACGTTGAAGTAAAATAATGGACTTGCTACTTGCGAGACTTGGTAAATCCAATGTTGATAACTCTTTTGTTAGGCGAATATGAAAATATTTAATTCTATACTCCACTGAATGAACTGATGAAGTAGGAGAGAAGAAAATTATTTTTTACAGAATTGAACTTTCAATTCGAAAAATATACAATCATCAGACATAGGCCAAAGCCAAGTATAAATCAGCTTTTCCTTATCATATACCTATGTATTCAAAGGTTACCAGCACTCGATCTACAAAACTAGATCATTGATTTGTAATAGTTATCACCTCTAGAAAGTGAATAATGTTCTTATACAGGGTTATTAAAAAAAAGTGATCCCGGCTGTAGGAAAATTTCATAAAGCCATCCGTATTCAAGATAAAGGGCCCTGAAGAAACACAAATTATATACACATGTTTTACGATTTTGTCGGACCTATTGGCATCATGAAATTTTATGCGAATATGTTTTGGAAGCTGATACATCCATTGAATATGTTTTTATGCCTGGTTCTCATGAAGGGCGCTATTGACACGGTTCGTACCAAGTATAATTTAACTCTTTTAATTTTAGATTTATTAAGCAAAAATTCGAGTGAACTTAAACATCATTCAATTTCACACCAAAAAGCTACTCTTGATTAAAATGAAACTCGATAGTGTGTACCGTTTTCGGAATGTTTTGAATTGAAAATCAAGTAATGACCGATGGTGGTATAAATATAAAGATATTAATTTGTTCTTATTTCAAATTAGTAAACACCATGAAGCTTCTTCGCACTTTAATAGAAAGGGTCGTAAATGGTTGAGTGACCATTTTCCGAATCGATAGATTGGTAGAGGTGCAGAAGCTCCGATTTAATCCCTTAGATTACAAAGTTCAGTCGTATCTTAAAGAAATAGTTTATGCTACAGAGGTAAATTCACCTCAAGAATTGAAAGGTGGAATTCAACGTCACGATAAACTCATAGCTGACTCCCAACCATTTTGGAGATTAACGGATACTTTAGAAAAAAGGGTACACTAGTGTATTCGTGAAAACGGAGGACATTTTGAACACCTTCTTTTATTGAATTCTATTTTATGTTATCAGCCTTTTTTATCTTCATCTCGTGTTTTTTTTAATAAATAAATTCATCATTACTTCATACCAGCATCCGTTATTGATTTATACTTTTCTAATAAAAATTTTCCGAAAACGGTACTTAGCATCGAGTTTTATCAAGACTATCTTCTTGAGGTAAAAATGAAATTTTTCGAAATTTTGTTCAATAAATTTAAAAGTTCAATACTACTTGATACACAACATTTAATTTTCAGATTTCAAATAGGTCCAGATCTCCAGAAACACCTATTAGGCCCTCGAACTTGGCACACCCTGTATATTGAAAATATATAAGAGAAAAGACCTGTAAAATAAAATATTCAAAATTATACAAGTGAACCAATGCAACAAGCAACCAGTTTCTAAATATTCCATGTCCATGGAATGGGAAAAATATCTATTCAGAAACGATCCGCCTGAACTATATATTTCTTTTCCTCTCTTACGTAGGTCGTAACCTGTTCTTCAGATTGGGTTATGGACATATCAAATAAAATTATAGTGTCAATTCTTTGAATCAAAGCTAACAATGATGTTACAATCATTTATAAAGACCCCGTATGCCGTATGTATGAGTTGAATGCCACTATTTATAGAGGTTCACAGATCACGTAAAAATGGAAAACACAGTGAAGCTGTAATTTCAAAGACCAAATATGGCGGCACTACCACCAATCCTTGAATCAGATACCGAAATCTTTCATCTTATCCTGTAAAAGCTGCCGCAAACAATGCAACTAGGTACGTCGTTACCGATTTCACGGCACGCAATTCAATTACAATTACAAAATGGCGTCGCAAACCCGATGAAATTCGAGATAAACATATAAACAATTCGAATATGTACACACAATAATGCAAAGACCGTCATTTAGATATGCCGCGTCATTATCTGGGAAGCGGCCTGAACGAAATGGTGACATTAATTTCGCTCGAATTGCATACCGTAATTACCTTTCCCGCATTACAAAGTTCATAATGAGCTCCGAAATAATTTGAGGACAGTGGTTGAACGGCATAATTGATTCTACCGCTGCCATGCAAATTGCGTCAGTCGATGTGTGAAATATGGCGAGAAAAATCAGGACCCATCACCAGTTTTTTCTTTGTTATTTTGGATGATGAATTTCTGGGTCGCGGGAATATCTGTATTTCGATTAAATCGATGCTTCAGAGGTGCTATGAGCTGCCGTTTCACATCGCATACCCACATTTAAAAACGAAATTATATCTTCTATTTCATTAATTACTAGCTGCCCGCCCAGCTTCGCACGGGAGTAACTAATGAATAAAGTTGGATTATGTTTTGGAAAAGATAAAGATGATTCAATGAATGATCAAATGGAGAATGAAAACAAATCCCAACGATCCACATTCAAACCCCTCAAACCAGTACTTATACGAAAGAACGTACTTAAAACTAATAGTTGATAGAATACAACACAACACAAATATAATTGAGCCACTCATACATATATTATGATATACCCCCTTCAAGTGTCCAAAAAGAAGTTACCAGGATTATAGAGAAGACAGTATAATGTGGGGAAGTTACCAGTTACCGGAGCGACAACTGTTCGTATATACTTACTGAGCCAATTCACTATTCTTATTCGAAAGATCGTGATGTTGAGTGCGCCCTGTTTTGAACTGAAGTGGCTAGGAACAGTATTATTTATTCTAACACCCTTTCTGTTGGGGGTACTACAAGCATTTTGTTTCATTCAACTTATACAAAAGGCCTCTGCGCCTGACACTTTCAAATATCTTGGTTTGCGTCTACTTATTATAGTACCTGTTATTCAAACTTCTGGAAATATGCTTCAATTCGAAGAATACTCGTGAATTTCTACCAGATTCTTGTAGGTAAACTGTCGTCCTGTCGATTTGATACTTATCAAAGTTGACATCGAAACATTCAGTTTTAAAGTGTCTTGGTAATGATTTGCATATAATTCCCATTTTTCAACATCGGTCTGATATTTTTTAAGATTATCGTCTAGTGTGAGAATTTAGTATAACTTTTTGGAAAAATATTGTTACTTTGGATACGTTAATAATAATAATGATATTCTCAATTTTCGATTCACTCGATACAATCTCCTTGTCACTGTCAGAGAATCTGCTCACTGTTATGTCCGAGTGTCAAAATCCTAACAACTGTATGCTTGAATGAAAATTGGAAGTCCCCCTTTTCTTTCTTGCGCAAGCTTTTTCTGAAATATTACTCCATAAAAACTTTGTCTGGACTATAACGAACACAACAAACAAAAAACATACAATTTGGTGCAGCCGTTTGGACGTGATGCCGCGTCGAATGTAAACCATAGGATGTTTTTCATTTATGTATATAACATTGTAGGTATATCAAATAGATGTGAATTTTCACTTCAGCCAATTCACAGACTCTAGAAGATTCTTATTCCATAAGGCACTTACTTCCCTATAAGTTAGATTGATAGATACAGATATACATACTACTTTATAGAAAAAGTCAACGAAAACAAGATCAAAAATACTCTGAACACCAGTGAAAACAGCAGGTACTCAAACTAAAAACCAACCTCATTGTAATAGTGAAGCAACATAAAAAATTCCATTATCTATTAAATAGATACCCAATATGGATCTGAAAATGGCTACCGATTCAGATTTCTTAATTTCGGTACCGCTTTCATTGAAAAATTCCATATCCTGGTACACAGGTGATCTCTTCCCAATCCTGAATTCAAAATTTTGTATAACAAGAATTCACCTTTTCGATTATCATACTGGTGTAAGTCACCATGTCTGATGAATTGTTCAGTATATACATAGAAGTAAGCGTCGCTTTATTGAGGGACCTAAAATCCGTGTTGCAAGAGCTCGTTTTGAGAATTCCAGCTAAACATCTAATAAACTTTTTCCGAACCCAAAAGACGTCATTGCTACCAGATTATGTCATGTAGTCAAGTGTGTCCATCCAAACCCTTCACCTGGTAATCACTGTTCTGCAACGTATTAACGAATCCATAAGACGATTTGCAGTTAACAAAACGAAAATATTAAAAAAAAAACCTGGAGTCCTCTCACAAAACGCGATTCTTGACTAAAAATGAGTTCTTCAATTTCTCTACATGTCGGATGAGTTTAAGCTACGATATTTCATTCCGAAATCAAAATTTCTTTCTGTTTCTTACATATTGTTTTGAACCCTTTTTCTTTCTTTTCCTTAATAATAATTATAGGATGCTATTCACCTACGTATACTCGGATATCTTACTACTTTCCTCCAGGAAACTGCCCTGGTTTTGTGGACAAATAATGAAGACATTCTACTCATTCCAGAAAGGAAATCCCCCTCTATATTTCCTACCCAGGGTAAATAAGTGAATCTCCATTATTCTTATATTATCGTGGATTTGTTCCTTTAATAAGATGTCATTCCTTGGGGAATATCGCCTCTAACAATTCAAGTAAATTGTAAGGTAACTTCGGTCACAGGTGCGCTTCTCGCGATGGTAATCTCTTTTTTTACGGGCCCTAAGCGCGTGACAAAAAATCCCTTATTAAAATACTTTGCGAATGTCTCCTATGGGGTGGCTCCCCTGAATGTATCCCTCTCACACAATCCGACTTGAAGACTATTCGCTGGGGTGCCTGAGCAATTGGATTTTCCTTGGATTATGTAGTCTGAGATTGGTTTATTTCTTTCTCGAGATGGTGTAGGATAATGTTTTTTGAAAGGCTGGGATTGCTGGGGTTGTTTAATCAAGTGCCCTTCAATAAAGTTTGAGTCTGCTCGTTTAGGCGCCGTTAAGAAATTCCTGTTGCAACCCCTACTGTAGGGCATGCTCTGTAGTGAGTTATTTATATTTAGTATATTATGGTGTAAGACACTCTACTTAGACCACAACGTTTCATGTGACGAATCTTTGTTGAATTATAACTTTTATGGGGTTTATTTATTACTCATCTATTCCCACTATATCATGTAAATTATTTGTGTGAAAAAAAATTGGGAAAAAAAGAGGGGATTCCAGTAGAATATAACACTATATCTCTGAGGGCCGCATTATCAATGCTCAGTTAAATGGTAAACTGTTAGTTAGGTTCAATTTCAGGTAGGGAAAACCTGTTTTTAACTAGAGGTGAGCATCGATAATGCTGCCCTGGGTGGCCCAGAATATTAATTCATAAAACTATAATTTTGCCTCATTTGTAGTTCATTATTAATTTCGTGCAATAGAGAAGAGGTACATTTGCTAATTCACCGAAATAAATATATGCGTGTTAATGAATTGTAATAAATATATGCCGATTTAAGATATATTAAATTCTCAAAAAATAAAGAAATTTATCTGAAAAGAAGACTGGGGTTCCATAATAATAACATTCGATCAAAAAAAAACTTTAATATTGAGCAAAAAACTTTGTTCTATGATGGATTTTGTCTTTTGATAAGTTCCCTCATGGGGTGAAAAATACGTGTATATTTAGAAATAGATTGTTTATTTATGAAATCAAAGTTGATATTCTTTATTATTTAAATAAAGATTTTTGGCAATCACTAGAGAGAAACAAAGTTATAGAAAATGCATGACAACAAAGTAAGCAAATGGGAGTCACACATAATCAAGAGATTTAATATCCAGTCTTGGTTACCTCGCTAGGGTCGTGAATCGATCCTCAGGGAAGACTTTTGAACAAATTGAGGGAAGAGAGCCAATATGATGATATCATTCGAGAAAACGGAATCGATGGTCATATCTCGAGAACCTATCCGATGCAAATTGGCCGTCAATGAAAGGTCTATCAAACAATCCATGCAATGCACTTATCTAGGAGTAGAAATATCCAGCTCCAAGAACTTGTACCAAGAAGTGCGGACTCAGACGAATAAAGCATCTCGAATATCCGGATGCTTAAGAGAAATAATATGGAAGAACAAACATATGACAGCAGAAAGTAAAGTCAGCATATACAAAACGGCTGTGAGACCAATATTAACATACGCAGCAGAAACCCGTGCTGAAACCTCCAAAACAAAGACTCTGATGAGAAGTACGGAGATGAAAATCCTAAGAACAATAAAGGGAGTAACACTGCGGGACCAAATAAGAAGCAGTGTTATACGGGAAGAACTGGAAGTGCAGGATATTGTTCGGTTTGTACGGTCAAGACGCAGGAACTGGAGAGACCACGTGGCAAGAATGAGCAACGATCGATGGGCAAAGTGGGCAAAGAACGAAAAGCCAAACTCAAAGCGCCCCCCCGGCCGACCACCAAAGAGATGGTATGAGAGTTGGACGTCCACATCGCAGGAGTCTGAATGAACAGAAGATAACAAGATATGGTCGTAAGAATGAGGAAGAAGAAGAAGAAGAGCCAATAATAATAATAATAATGTCTTTATTTCCACCCATACATGTTTACTACAGATAGAAAGATCCAAAAGCATAGAATACAAGTGGAAATCTCAAGGGGAAGTTCACCAATTGGTGATCTACCACTTAACCCTTGGTACATTTATCAAGTACAATCAGGAAAAAATTAAAATCTAACAAATAAATGAAAAATGAATCCTTAAATATATTTCTAAGGTATGAGTAACAAATCAAAATAATATTCATGTACACACATTCGGAAACATCCCAGTAAAAATGAAGCAGCAGTTAGCCAATACAGACCTACTGTGAAAGCAAATATATTTTCAAACTTTTCTTGAATTTTCCACAATTAAAACGTTTGAATTCAGACGGTACCGCATTATACATTTTATATATATTGTATCTAAAACTTCTCTCAAAGATAGAAGTTTTGTGCATAGGTGCCGACAATAAATCCCTATTTCTCACATTAATATTGTGGACATCTGTTCTGAATCTGATTTTGTTATATAGATAAGGGGGATTTTTGTGTAGAATAATTTTATGATATAAGTGAATACAATGGAACATAAAAGTATATTTCATAGAGAGCCACTTCAAATCTTTCAACTTGTGAGAAACATGATCATACTTTCTTATACCTAAAATAAATCGAATGCATGAGTTCTGAACACGTTGCACTCTGCCCAACATATCTTGATCGATACATGTGCCATATACTTGGGAACAGTAATTGAACTGCGATAATACAAGAGCCTCACACAGTTGCTTTTTTATGGGAATCGACAGGCATGTTTTGTGGGGATAAAGCAGACGGAGCGCCCCATACGCTCTCCGAATATTCCGCAAAATGTGTTCTTGGAATCTGAGGGATCTATCAAGAATAAGTCCAAGGCTCTCCGCAGAGTCAGAAATCTCAATAGTATTTCCACCTATTGTGAACTTCAAATTTCGCATAGAATGTTCGATACCAGACTTGCTCCCAAAAATGAGGATTTTTGATTTCTTGGAATTCAACACAAGAGAATGCAGGGTGGTCTACTCAAGAATAGAGCTATGAGAGTTCGGTTTCGGTAAAGTACTATAATTACTTATTGGGTTATCATATCCGAAGATTCAAGGTTCCTAATAAAGTGCTAGTACTCTGGATGGAGTACTAATTTGCAGCTTTGGTCCGGCTGCTGGACTGTTTCAGTCTCCGGGGGAACGCAAAGTCAGCCATAGTCACTCCTGTTCGTTCTAGTTGTGCTAGCTTTCCTGCTCTCAGAATGCATGTTATAGGGATACCTCAATCAGAGTGAGAAAAGTGCAGCGACAATTGGTTCAAACGCATGCAGCAGTGTATAGATCTTCAGGGAGAATATTTTAAAGTAGTTTTTCGATGATTAATACAGTAGAATCCGTTTATTATGACGCCGGCTATAGACCAATTGCTTATAATGACGCAAATGCAGTGTTAAGTTTGGTTTCATTCAAAACTCCTTACAATAGGGTCCGGATTTAATGACTTCGCTTATAATGACATGTTGCTTACAATGACATGATTTCAGATACAACAACATGATTTTTAGAAAATTTTTTCGGTTATAGTGACCGCTCGATCGATTTCTCAAGCCACCCTACCCTTTTCAATGCGATGAGGTTTGATACGATACAAGACATAAGCGTGCCGACATGCTTTTTAGTATAATCCAGATCCTTGAAGAGATTATTGATGTTTTGTGGACAAAATGACATCCATTAAAGCCATTTCTAAGTTCTACAATGGTTAAAGAAGCTATTATTCCAAGTCGAAAAAAAAAAACAATCGCAAACTAAAATTTCAGATTATTTTTCTAAAAAATGAAAAAGTTCTTTATATTTAGTTTTTTTTTGTAAGAGAAGCTATTTCTTATTTTCTCAATAAAGCAAAATCTGAATTTTTAGTTCTTTCCTTAAACTGAATCCAAGGAAAATACCATCAATTTTGCTGAAATTCTGCTTTATGTGACTTCCGGTTTTTATGACGTATTTTTCATTTCCCCTCGATGTCATTATAAGCGGATTCTACTGTATTTGTTTTTGTTCTTCAATCCCGAAATATAAATGGCAACCCACCAACACTACTGTTGAAAATTGAACGATGCACCCCTCCGATCTCACTTCTGTCTACGCTCATAGCTAGTTCAACTCCAAATCCATATCCACTCTATATCCATCTCTAAGGTCTCCGGAACTCATCTGACTGATTGAACGATACAATAAACCCGTTTGAGTTGACGGTCAATATGCTCCGAGCGCGCTCCACGTCAACTTTTCGTTTTGTTTTTGAGGTACGGGGCATGCACGGAGCATAATGACTGTCAACTCAATGGACGACCTCAGAATTTTTTCTCAGGGGGGGCCAAATAATGATTTTATGAGGCGAAGGCGAAATCAGTATCAGGTTTTGCTCAAAAACAAGAAGGGAATCAAAATCTCAGGGGTGGGCCACGGCCCCCCCTGCCCCCCCCCTGCGGGCGCCCATGCAAACGGTCCTAAAGTTAACCTAACTCTATGAATCATCTGTCAGATATCTCACGTTTCTGAATTGAAATTAATTAATCGCTTTCTTCTCTCCTTGCCTTGATTGTGTTAACATCTCATCTTGTGCTCAGTTTGTAGTTAGGTTGTCTCAAAATCACCTCTCTTGAATAATTGTACATTTTTTGTAGACTCTTCACTTTTGGAATAACTTCTTCGTGCTGCTCAAAAGGTATGTATCCAGAATTATTAATTTTTCATTTTCATGTTTCCTTAATGTATGAAATATGTGCACGGGTTAGATCATAAAGAATCTATATACCTCGTTTATGTGCACTCCCGGAAATGTAAATGTTATAATATTTTTATAATTCAATAGATTTTCAGGCATCTCTAGACTTCTCACATGGCAATAGTGAAGTTACACCAGAATTGAATAGTTTTATGTCTTTCTCTCTGGTAATGAATAATGTTTTATTACATTCTCATGCTCATCTCATTATTTCAATCAGTTCATTTCATTTCTCAAATATTCACCTCTTATAACTCATTGCTAATTACTGTTCCTGAGTTTCAGATAAACGAATTACCAAACTTCTAGGATGAACCCTGGAATTTAGTCGATCTTCAGGAGAACGGTGAGAACTTTTGTGAAATGGTTCAACGGTTAATTGTAATACCCATGAAACTGGTTGAAAGCCTCTTGTCCTTGTTGCATCATTGATGTGTTCGGATAATGGTAAAATCAATCACTTGGTATGATCTACTCATTATCGTTCATTCATCTGACTCTACTTACAAGTAAGATATCAAGCCTTCTCGTCTTCTCAGAACCAAAGGATTAATAGTTTTATTCAGTTTTGATAATCTCTTTTTGTATTTTTCATAATTTATCAATTGTATCTTCTAATTTTCTGGTGAACTTAGCTGCTAATCTTGCTTCCTCGAACCGGTTTGTCTCTGTAAATGTTGTATTGATAAATTTTGCACTCTCTTTCAGATCAACGTTATAGATATTGATTATAATATTGTCGCTCTTCTCATATTTACTGTATTGATCTCATTGGTAAACAGACTTAGATAATGTAGCTTTCAACGCTTGTACTTCCATCTTGGCCTACCTACCTCATTATTACAACTCGGTCTTCTCTTGGAACTCATTATTCAAACCTTTTGTTTTTCTGATGGACTAAACAGGCTCTCGCAATCAACTTTATTGCTAGCTCTGTCACTGTAAAAGTTGTGCTTAATATTGGGTTACTTGACAATGCAGGTGACAAAATCTGAATCCCGATTTTGAACAACTATTATTGCGAAATTAAAAAATTTCACGATTATTCATGATTATTCATCAACCGCATTCAATTTTTCGTTCGCCATTTATTCTGTTCTGTTTTGAATGGCTCAGAACTAATCCGCCATTTCAGTTTTCCAAACAAACAAAAACACATTTCAAGTGAGCTCTCTACAATAAAGGACGGAACAAATTCACAACTCAGCTTCCAGCTTTGCTCCTTTTTCTTCAGATTGCCGACTGGAGAAATATTTCGAATCATTTCTCATCCTTAAGCCTGGAGATCTTCCCAACGACGAAGTCTCTCCGTGATTTTTCCCCTCTTATCCCAACTTTGTGGCGGTTCTTATCTAGTCGGCAATGCTAAATAACAAACTTGGTCGCCATTTATTATGTCCCAGAGCACCAGTCCCACTAAAGTTCCTGTGAATCTTGAGGAGCGGGTCCACCGAAAGATATTTACGAGTGTTCCGGAAATGACGACAATAAGGTTTCGTGGAAATGGAAAAATGTCCAGACAGATATAAAAATCAATTGAGTTAAACAGGTTTGTCCCATGGCCGTTCCTTTCGATCAGAATTTCAGTTGAGTCTATTATCTCCCATCAAAATTACGGTGACATTTTAGTTATAGCTCCTAATGCATGAAAAAAAGCTGTTTTGCTTTAAATTGCTCACCTACCAAAATTTATGTATATGTCTTAGGGCCGCTTGCCACTACGCTAAATTCGGAACTAATTCAATCCCTGAGTCCTAAATCGGATGCGCACGCATAATAAATGCAAGTTATTATTATGCGCACGCATCTGATTTGGGCCTCAGTACTCAATCTAGTTCCGAATTTAGTGTAGTGGCAAGCGGCTATTATGAATGAAGAACTAGGTACCTACTTGAATAACGTTAGTTAAACCCCGTTTGCTATTACACTTAATTTAGTTCTGAAAAATTTAGTGTCACAAATCAAATGCGGGTGCATGATTACTGCAAGATTTACAGCCCAATTTGTGACCCTCAATTTTTCAGGCTGAATTTAGTTCCGAATTTAGTGTAGTAGTGTAGTGGCAAACGGCTCTTAAATTAAAATTCAGAATATATTGCTGGACAGCAATCCATTTTTAATTAAATTTGATCCTATTCTTGATTATGAACACAACCAGAAATGTCGCTCTTAAGGTGGGTTTCACAAAACTTAGATTGTGCGATCAAAAAACCTTACTCAAATTAGGACCAATCGAATCACTTGGTTTGAAATTTCAACGAATCTCGGTGGCTCCAATCAATTTGATAGTGCAATCAAAGTTTTGTGAAAGCCATGCACCTTTAACCTCATAATATATGTTGGTTCCCGTCAGTTCCGCATTCTAGCTCTCCAATGTCGATGAGTCGATGGTAAATGAATAATTATCGTCCTAACGCATTGTGGAAACATGCGTCGGAGCAATATATTGTTTTGATTAGGCTCGTTACAAATTATATTGTCTATTAACTTTGAAGTGCTTAGACCGCACGTTTGGTTCTACCCATAATTAATCAAAATTTGCGTCCTAATAATAAATTCTGTTTTTTCAACTATTAGGGTTATACTTGCAATTACAGTTTTTTGTTATTTTCTATTTGATGGTAAAAAACAAAGTTGATTCCTTCATCGAAAAAAAAATTACTTCAAAAGTCAAGCACGAAAACATCAATTAATCGTACTTACGACGTCAATTAATAATAATAATAATAATGTCTTTATCTACCAACAAAAATATTACAACTAGAAAAAAAAATACACCAGAAGTAAAATCACAGGGCGGAGTTCAGATGGTGATGAAGCGGTCATACACCCCTGCTCTTCCACTCAAAGCCTGATGAAAAATATATTAACAGAACTGATTATACATCTCGAGACGAGAATGACAAAAAAAACAGTACGAAAAATCAAATGAACTTTTCAGATTTGAATTGGAACCCTTGAAAGTGTCATATAACGACAAAAAAAAACAGATTACTGATTACTCAATCCGCACTGATCCCCATACACCAATCCCCAGACCCTAGCTTTGAAGGATGATACAGACAGACTTACAAAAGAATTACTAATAAATCTATTATAAAACCTATAGATGGAAAAACTAAAAGATCTTTCGAATAGTGACAACCTATGAGGAGGAGGGGATATAAGTCCTCTACTACGTGTGTTTAGATTATGCACGTCAGACCTGAATGTTATCTTTCGATACAGATACGATGGTTTTCTAGATAATATAATACGGTGGTAACAAACTAATGCTGCCACCAAAAACCTGTTACGCATGTTCAACCACCTGACATCCACCAATTTATGGCTTATACGATCAAACTTTCGAATTCCAAAAATAAATCTCAAGCAAGAATTCTGAATTTTTTGGATCGAGTTCAAAGTCACCTGATCCAAACAAGAAAAAAATAACTGAGAGCAATAATTGAAGTTGGACAATACCAAAGAGTCGCAGACAGCCCTCTTTACCTCAACTGGCAAAACAGTGCGGTCAGGATAGATCAGCCTAAAGGCATACAGTGATCGCTTGATGCAGCCTGCTATATGCAACCTATAACGGAAAGAATTGTCCATTATCAGACCCAAGTTACGAACACTCTTTACAATAGGAATCTCATCACCACCAATGAAAAAGTGGATCACCTCACCTAACCCATCGCATACAGACTGATTGCAGAAAAGTATCGCACAAGATTTATTGGGGTTGATCGATAGGTTGTGTTGCTCAGATATCTCCTGGATGGTCGCAAGATCATGATTCAACTTTCTAACCCCTTCGTCAACATCACCAGCATCAAAACCAAGATAGAACTGAGTGTCATCAGCATAAAAATGGGCATTACAGTATTGAAGGAACCTCCGAAACATGTGGGTATAAGTGATGAAAAGCAGGGGACCCAGAAGGGACCCTTGTGGCACACCTATTGATATAGGCAAAGGATCAGACAGAGAACCATTGATTTTGACACGCTGACTTCTGAATGAAAGGTAGCTTCGAAACAATGACACCGCGTCATCAGAGAATCCCACGTAAGACAACACAGCAAGTAATAACTTGTGGGAGATCGTATCGAATGCCTTTGAATAATCCAATAAGACTAACGCTGTTACAAGTCCTCTATCCGAATTCTGTATGATATCATCACTTATTTTGAGAAGAGCAGTCATGCAACTGAATCCACGACGAAAACCCGATTGACATTCCGGAAGCACCTCAAACTCATTTAGATGTTCAATAATCTGGTGATAGAGAACCTTTTCGAATATCTTAGAGACGGCAGGCAAAATGCTGATTGGACGTAAATCACCAAAATTTTCTACATTCCGTCTCTTCGGTATTGGTAAAACTATGGAATTTTTCCAGGCCGAAGGATAATATCCACTCAATATGCAGCTGTTCATTATATTCACAAGATACTTCAGAATAAGGACAACACAATTTCAGCAAAGAAATGCTCAAATTATCCGAACCAGAAGCATTTGACTTGATGTCATGCAAATATTTATCAATTATTGCCTTGTCGACCAATGAAAAAGATCTTTTCTCCTCAAATACGCAAAAAGTGTTAGAAGAATAGTACCTGAGAAATCTATCTGATGAACTCTTTGGATTATCTGGTATGGAATTAACAAAAAAATCATTCAATTTATCAGGATCAGAAAGATTATACGGAATCTCAGAACTAGGTTTCACACCCACATTCATATATCTGAGTTGCCTCCACAAATCTCCTTTATTGTGGGCCCGAAACATAGTAGAAAAATAATCTCTCTTAGAATTACGGATTTTCAGGGTAGTCAAGTTACGTAATTCTTTATACCTGACCCAGTCCGATTCCCGCCTAGACCTTCTAAACTTAGCTTTTGCTCTGTCTCTAGACTTCATGAGTTCCTCAATGTCAGCTGAAAGCCAAGGAGCCGGCGGCTTGGTTATGCGACGTAAAACCAGTGGGGCGTGCTTGTCAAATAAGCTTACCAGAACACTATTCAAGATCTCCACCTTCTCATCTATATCATTAGTTTTAAACATATCACCTAAGGTAGACAACTCCAAATCTCTCTGAAAAGAATCAAGTGAAAATTTTCTGAAATTCCTATAGGACACAAACTTGGGACGGCTTTTATAACCAACCACAGAAACAGAAAATTTAACAAGATCATGATCACTAGAATGATAATCAACAACCTCAACCGAGTGCAAAACATCCGGAACGTTAGTGACGACATGATCGAGAAGAGCATCTTTTCGAGTTGACTGGCTGACCACCTGCGTTAAACCAAAGTTGTTCAATGTATTAATATAAGAAAGACAATCAGAGCTATCGCCCTTCAGAAAATCAACATTCATATCGCCTAGTAAAATAACTTTATCAACGATCGCTACAGACCTCAGCATAACATCCTCAATGTCATCTAAGAGTAATTGTAAATTAACCCTATTCTCGACTTTCGGAGGTTTATAAATAACGCAATATAATATTTTAACCTTATTAACTGTAATCAAAATAGAAGTATTCTCCAGCTTTAGATCAAAATTCACAATCTCATAATTAATTCCATCCTTTATATATATACACGTACCTCCTCCCCTAGTGAGCCTATCATTTCTCACAAACCGATATCCATCGATAAAAATAGACTCATCTGGATCATCCCTCAACCAAGTCTCAGGAAGTGCCAACAGATCAAAACTATACAACTCAAGAGTATCACGCAATTCAATAAAATTTGATATCAATGATCTGACATTCAAGAGAGCACAAATCAAGTCAGACATTCAGAATTAATCAAAAAAATAGAAAGAAAGAAAAACAAATTTTTATATTCAATGACAATTTCAATAAAATACGCGTAATAAAAATGAAATTTATGTAAAAGTTGAGTCCTGAACTGATTCCTCCGAATGCACCTCCTTGCACTTCTGCAAATCATCCATACTCCGAATTCGTTGTATCCACACGTGCAAAAATTCTTCCATCGGACGTCCATACATTCTTGAAACCGAATTTTGTCTTACAAATATTGAGCAGATTGAAGTTTTCCTTAGTGAGGTCTTCAACAATGAAAATTCCTGTCCCCTTGAGTTCACGACCAGAAGAAGTAGTAAAAGTTACCAAAAGGGGCCGCATACCCGACTTACCCCCAGCTGATCTTAATCTATAACACTGCCATTTCAAAGGCAGTCTTCGTCAATTTCAAATTCTCACTCAATTTTTTCTGGACTAACATTTGAGCATTTTCATTATTAACAGGTGGAATTCCGATGATCCTGAGCGACTTCGATTTCTGCTTTTGTTCCAAACCATTCAGACGATTTTTGAGGGTAATGTTCTCACTCCTGAGTTTAACGACCTCGGATTCAAGTTCAGTTGTTCTCGTAGACAAACATTCAATTTTCATGTCCAGTTTTTCAATCACCTTAGCAGCAACACATTCAGCGAGTATTGATAAGAATTTATCATTCATCAAAGATTCACTAATGAGATCACGGACATCAGATTGTTGCTGGGATGTTAAAACCATTTTGAAACCTGACGCTCGTAAAATTGACTTCACAAAATTCCAACGTAGCTGAAGAATCAACAAGCAAATATATATCACTTCAAAAATTTCTTCGAAATATGGATATTTAAAAATAATTATCAAAACAATGGAGAGCCGGAAAATACACAACTATCTCGAACTGTGTTCCATATGCGAATTGAGTTTATCTTTGTTTCGATGTTGTTGGTCAAATTTGTTTTGAGTCATTTTCAGAATTCTTGTATATTGCTTTAGGCAATCTCCACCAATTTGCCTCTATAATACCATTAGGTATTAATTTACTGCTTAAATACTGAAGAAGAATTATTGTTTCAATTGAATTGAAATTTCCATATTTTTGAGAAGAGTTTGTGTAGAGAGGTGTATTTACGTATTCTTCACACACAAAATAAACTAGAAACTCATTTGTTGGTAGGTGTATGGATAATTTTTAGTGACAGTAAGTGCGATAAAGGGTTGTCGCAACCCACCTGATGTTGTGTAGTATCAATTGTCACTACTTCAGCATAATAATACATTTAGGAAACGTTAAACTTCAACACGCTGATGATTTAACCATCAAACATTTGATAACTGTCTTCAGGTTTCGCATATAATAAGAAGAACTTGGAATAGCAACAGTAACAGTGGAAGTGCAGTATATATATAACTAGGGAGCAGAAGAGCAAAATCTACAAAGGTCGGACAAGATCGGCTGCAGATCCCATCTGCAGAGCATTCCCAATAGCCCATTCCGGCAAGCCACCAGTAGCTATTGGTCAACCAATGCGGACTAGGTTGCATAGTTTCAATTCGATTAGAAAGCACTGGTCTCTAGGATATTGTTTTTGTCATATAAATGAAAACAGAAAAGCAGGCATATGAATATCCTGTTTGCTTTCGGGGTTCAGATTTCATGTGTCAGACTGATGGGCCATTATTGGGGGTGGCAAGAAATGGATAAAAGTGACTCTAAACAAATTTTCGATGAATGCTCAGTATGCTTATGGAAAAACATTGGTTATGATGGGAAAACAGATCTGATTATCCTCATTGACGAAACCATGCCATCAGTAGGTACCTATCGTGTATCGGTTGTAACCCAAAGTCGTTATCGTTAAAGGGAAACATCTTGGAGTGGAAGTCTGAAGTTGAATATCTTGGAATAACCCTGGAAAGTAAGCTTCTGTGGAATAAGCATGTGAATAATGCTACTGGAAGAGTTATAAACAATCTTATGGCGTGCAGTGTTGTAACCCAAACCTATTAGGCTGGTTAAACGTCATGATTGTGAGACCTATAATCACATATGGGGCACTAGTCTGGTTTGCTAAAGCAAGTCAGGCAAATACGAGGAAAATGCTTCTTAATGTACAGAGGCTTGCCCGTGTTGTACATCACGGGTGCTATGAGAACGTGCCCAACTAGGGCACTTGATATCATTATAGATCTCAATTATCTCGTAAATGAGATCTAGTCATTAATAGGGTGGCTCATGAGGCCATCCTCATAATAACTAAAGAAGGCACAAGTAATGGGAGCATCAAGTGTCATACCCTGAGTTGCAGCAACCTCCATTAAAATTTAATGCTCCTTTAATTCTCCTCTAAACGGAGTATCCATAGACGGTAGCCATGGATACTCCATTTAAGGGAGGATTAAGGCAATTTTAAATTTAATGAACGTTGCTGCAACCCAGGAAGAGGGTCTGATCCTCTCTGAATAACTACATCTCATCTTCGAACCTTTCTAGTGACTTAATGATCAAGAAGGTAAACACGGAGAAAAAATGCAGTGCAATGCTATGCAGAAGAAGGGAATGGGAGCGGCAATGCAACAACCACAATCTCAAATAAAATACCATAAAATGGTATACAGACGCTTCTAAAGCCAATACAGGGGCGGGCACTGGGATTTACGGGGCTTAAGCCAAGTGTGCATTGTCGTTAGGCTCCGGAATGAGTTTTATTCAAGCAGAAATATTAGCCATCGAAAGATGTCCAGACATCAACCTAGAGAGAAAGTATCAAAAGTGGGATATAGCTAGTTACTCATCTGAGACTATCTAGTCAAGCTGCTATTAAAGCACTGTGTTCCTATGTCATTGAATCAAAGTTGACTTGGGAGTGCCAGATCGAACTCAATAAGGAGGAAAAATTAGGTATCTTTAATATGGGTTACTGATTATTCGGGAATCAAAGGAAACGAAGAGATCAATACATTTACCAGTGAGGGTGTATGGAAGCCGCTCCCTGGCCCTGAATCTTTCTGTGGTATAGGAAAATATACCTATAAGAAGGAGAAGGGGAAAGCCAAAAGGAAAACACTATAGCGGAATCTTCCAGGGATGGATCGCTCCACAAAGTTCCTTCGGAACTTTGAAACTTCAACATGTAATAGATGTCTGGATCTTAGAAAGAACCAATTACACCTCCTCACCGGATTCTTTACGGGGCATTGTCTCCTAAGGAGGCATCTGTTGAGAATAGGCTTAACGGGCACTGACCACCATAGATTCTGTGCCTAGCAGGAAAAACTCCTATTACCTAATCACGAATTGCTTTGACATTGTAAGCCAAAGGAAACAATGCCTTGGTCAAGAAACTTTCAGGACTGAGGAAGCCTTTGCAGATATTGGATTTCATTAGATCTCTGAAACCGGAAAGCGAGCTGTAAAGGGTCTGGTGAGAACATCTTTGTCTGGGGGAACAACAGACCATAAGGTTGTAGTGGACTGTAGCCCCTTTTAAACTACAAGTATATGGTCAATGTATATAAGAGTACGCACTTGGTGATTTGAGTTCAATATCTTTTAGATTTTCAATAAACGAGCCGTTTTTCATGTATTTCGGTCTTATAGGTATTAAGACTAAAGGTTATGTCTGAAGTCTGAAAGGCATCATATACCTAAAAAGCATGTAAACTTAAATTATTCAACTTTTCCAGAACATGCACTGGTAGGCATAAGAGTACGCAAGCTTAGCCCAAGAGTGCGCACATTACCATATTTTTATATTACCTACACTCATTTCTAGGTAAAAAACGATCAGAAGCGAACCAAAAAACTTTCATGTTATTAAACTTATTTGTACAAACATAACATCTCAGGTAGTGAAGATATCACTAATAATAAAATACAACTCTTCTTAAAAAATTTGACTTAACAAATGATTACCTAATATTTACAGTCGGAGCATATGAAATTCATTATTACATAACTTGTTCATGACTCATGCCTCCACTTTTCGAATAAATCATTGCACCTTGGACAGTTGACATCCTCCTCATAGAATTTTGCTTACTCTTATACGCAAGCATGACTTTCGATAGTTTGGACATTTATTATGACAAAAACAAATTGTGCAACAGTTTTTGTATGACTTGTTATGAAGTTAATCATACAGTTTCAAAATTAAATTTTAATAAGGTCAAAGCGCCAGTCGTTACACGTATAAACACAAAACTTTGAAGGCAGCGAATTTCGCAAGTCCGCGAAAACAAAAACTTCTAACCTATTTATCTTTTTTGTGAACGAGATATTCTTGATAATGGTGTATTTGTTGAAATATTATTTGGGCTGTTTCCATTATCTATGTGGTTGGTTTTACCGACGTTTCGGCAAGCATTCGCCGGCCGTCTTCAGGGTGTTGGTCCTGAGAAGGACCGGCTTTTGCCAAACTTGTTCTGTCTGGACTTGTTAAATACTTCTTCAATTTCGCGACTATAGTGAATGGATTCGAACACGAGATATCAGAGGTGCAATTTCGGAAATTTCAGTCACTCTAACCACTAGTCTACCGAAGCAGGTAAGTATTATACAGTTTAGGTTATATATTAAGTATCTTTTGCTGGTAGAGGTCACCTTGACTCTATCCGTCTGCGCAGATGGTATGCGCAGTGGGTTGGGTTAGGTCTGGTTCGTGTTAGGATAAATTGCCTCCCTGGACCGAGTTCGTTCTCCTCATTTCAGATCTTAGTATGGTGATATCACCACATATAATTCGGGCCCATACCGAATTTCTTAATTGTGAACGAGATATTATCATAATCAAGAATATCGAATTTCTTAATTGTGAACGAGATATTATCATTATCAAGAATATCTCGTTCACAATTGAGAAATTTGCTATGGGCCCGAATTATATCACCGTACTGAGATCTGAAATGAAGAGGACGACCTCGGTCCAGGGAGGCAATTTATCCTAACAAGAACCAGACCTAACCCACTGCGCATAGTGCTCATACCATCTGCGCAGACGGATAGAGTCAAGGTGACCTCTACCAAAAAAAGTATACTTAATATATAACCTAAACTGTATAATAATTACCTGCTTCGGTAGACTAGTGGTTAGAGTGAGTGGAATTTCGAAAATTGCACCTCTGATATCTCGTGTTCGAATCCCCACACTATAATCGCGAAATTGAAGAAGTATGGAACAAGTCCAAACAAACCAAGTTTGGCAAAAAACCGGTCCTTCTCAGGACCAACACCTTGAAGACGGCAGGCGAATGCTTGCCGAAACGTCGGTGAAACCAACCACATAGATAATGGAAAGAGCCCAAATAATATTTCAACTATTTATCTTTCCAAGAACGTTCATGATTGCAGATTTTGCTTTTCACAAAAGCATTAAATAGCTTCTGTATGGAAAGAGACTTCTCAAAATCATCAACAGGTAATGACTTATTGAAGTAACAGTGGTGCGAAGTGGCATACCCATAGGGGGAGCCAAGGGGCTGTAGCCCCCGAGATTAATTTTTGTTATGGAGAAATTGGGACTTTCGATCATACGTCAAAGATGCATGTTGACGCAGCCCCATTCGAAATAAAATCCTAGGTGTGCCCTTGATGGCGCGTACTCTTATACATATGCGTACTCCCAGACACATTCACCCTAACTATTCGAGAAGAATAGAAAAACTTTTTTCATTATATTAATTATAATGAGGAACTCGGTAATATATCATGTTTGTATTAATTTTTGTGTTTGCAATATTTGCATAAATTATTTTTTGTTCTCGGTTTGGAAAAGGTTGAAGAATTAATTTCCTGGTCGTCAAGTGAACGAAATCCGTTTCCCGAAAACCTTTTCCGACGGAAGCCAATCTAAGCTCCTCCGAGATCTCCTCCTCCAAACCCAACACCACATTCGCACATTCGCCCTCTCTCAATTTCTGGCGTCGTAGTCGCAGCAGCGTCTCGCTAATGTGATCCCGGCCTCATCGCCTCCACACCCCGACGCCCGCGCCCGGGCGCTCTCCTCCGGCATATTTCATCCGGAAACGAGCCCCGGCCCAATTTGAAGATTATTCAACACAAAGTAGAGTTTTATGGGGACCATAAAGCGCCAGGTTATATTCCCCATATTTATGCGAACACTCCGCCGAGGTGTAAAATAATGATTCGAGACTGCGGGGCGACGCTTGACGTCGATTTTTCCAGCGCGGTGACAAACGACGCCCGCGTCCTGGCGGACGACTTTTTGAATTGTAAATTATTGCCTGTTCCAGGTTCCTTTGCGCCAATATGAATGGTGATAAAATTGTTTACTTCTTTTATCTGTTGCGATGCGGATGCTCACTTTTATGGCGTCATATTTTTTGTGGGCGATTAGTCTTCCTGGCAATCTACAGATAGCTTTTTCGCATTTATATCATGGACGCGGAATTTATTTCGTGTTATTACCGGGATAATGTGCTGCTTCCTGAACCATTCATTTTACTGAGTTCTGTGTCCAAACCAAGTAACTGGGAACGCAAAAAAGGAAGTTTCATTACTATTTCGCAGGTTATTAGGGTTCCGATATACACAATTTAGTATACTTCTGAGCCGTTCCAATATTGTTTGTTATACTGGTTATTGTTTAAAACGGAAGTTAGTAGAGTATACGGCATTCTTGGATTTTCACGCTATTTTCGAAAGTAAAATCAAGGCATTGTGCAAAATTCGATATAAGTCAGGTTCAACTGAATTTATTGAAAAATGAGAAGTATCTCGCCCTAAACTCTAATTTATGGGAATGCAATAATAATTAGTTCTTGGTACATCCATTGATTTCTAATGTGGCAGAAAAAATTCGATAACTTCATTTGGAAAGTAATACATGCCTTAAAATTTTTCTTTGTGAATAATTTTCCGTTCTCGAGATGATACTATTTCTAAAGAATTCCAAAAAATTATTGATTACTCCGATATTTTAATTTGTTTCATACCGAAAGTTATTTTGTTTCTGATCAAACTGAATTAAAATACATGAAAAGTTTTCCAACATGGAGTGAAACCAGATTCAACACAAAGAAAAGAGAGTGAATATAATAACTCCCGTTTGAAAACTGCAGTTGCTCATCTGTTTTGAGTAACCTTCATGATGTTCCATTTTAACATATTCATGCTGATTCTCGGTTTATCGAACATCCTTGAGAAAGTTACAGATTCCATACATTGTTTTTACCTATATCAGAACAACCTATGATTGCTTCTATAAATCAATATTCAGTCACTTCGATCTGTCCAAAATCAAACACTTCAATTTGATGACCCTGTATAAAACATCGAATATAAATGGGAAATTAAAGTTTTTCTCGGCTCGAACAACATGTGGCCGGACAAGCCGACTTCCTTTATTGCTCCATCAACGGAGTCCTTCATCAAGATAATACCATTTTTCACGTAAAACTGGAATAAACCATTCGCCAATATCGTCGTTATAAGTAATTCTACACGCATATTATCGGGTGCATTCAGAAATTGCCATAAAAACCAAGATAAACGTTAATACATGCAGATTATAGAAGTACATACAGAAGCTACTTCTTAATTCAAAAGTACGGGTACTAATAAAAGACGACTGCTTTAATTCGACATAAACATTGTTATTAAATTCGTCAAGTTGAACGCCAGTCGTAATTGAAGACAAATTATTGAGTCAATAGCTAATTACAGTTCGATATTTTAAGCTAAATAATAAAATTGTGTAATTAACATTGAAAATGAGAGATTATGCATATAATTTTCGGAATTCAAAGTCCGCGCAGATGTGTGTTTTAATTCTTATGAATAAAATATTATCCGATAGAGGAGTTAAAGACCAAGGTTGATCGTACAATATTAATGTAATTAATATGGGAACAAAGGGTCTTCGCATGCATCTATATAATGGGTAATGATATGGCATAACACGTTACGTGGTAATTGTTCTCACCACTTTTTCAGAAGCGGGAAGTTCCATTCAGCAAGGATATTCTGATTTGCTCATTCTATCATTAAGCTGAGGTAGCCTCTGAGCATAGCTAATATTCAAGGTTAGTCTGGACTTGTACATCTATTCCGTAATTTCCAAGAATAATGATGTTTATTACCTACTTTCGAACTTTAGTTGTATAAAATATATTTTTCCCCGATTCAAGACTCGATATCGATTGCGATAAACTGGATATAAATTTGGTCTCCACATGAATTGAAAAATCAATCTTATACTGGCAGGTTTTTTTTGTCTGTATTCGATCGGCGACCATCGTCTTTTCGCTTTAAAATATTTTATTTGCCCAATACAGATACTGGCAGTGGCTATGATACCGATGTGGTACGGCTTGTTCTCAGGGACGGGCCTAGTGTTGGGTAACTCTTGTAAGAGGCGGTTCATGTGTCCCGGACACGACGCAGAAATGTAAGAGCGGCTCACTTTACAAAACTGTATCACCTCAATTCGAATGTCCCACTAAGCGTCTACGCATAGGTGAGCCGAAAGACGCGAGACGCGAGAGACACCCAGTACCCAGGTAGTCCGGCAAACACAATTCAGATTTAGGGACTAGAACGGAACTGCGGCACTTGTGTAGTGAAATCACATCTGGGCCGGAGCGAGAGCACATTCCGAGCGATCTGATAATCAGATATGTTTTGCCAAGCGCCCCAACTGAAGTAATAAAAATGCATTGACCCTATAGTTAATTGCTTTCATGTTGATAGAAGGTACTTCCATCTTCCCTTTTCACTAGTGTGTCTTGTCATAAATCACCGGATTTGTGGTTATTTCTCATAACAATATTAGGGTTGTTTTTTAGAGGTTGCTTCTTTGACCGTTCTCACCGACCGAATATGCAGGAAGTTTGTTCTTCAATGAGCGCTTCAACTCTAACGTCTAACGTAACGACATTATCCCCCTTTTTATCGGTCCAGCTGCGCGCGACACAGTATGTGGTGGATCAAATTCTGTCTCGACTGCCTATCGCGTCATGAATGCCCGGAATGCCTCGCCTCATTGGAAGTGGTACACTGTACCGCTTAAATACAAAAGTAAGGCTCCTCTTACAAACTCAATTTTAAAACGTGTACTACCCAACACTAGACGGGCCGAAGCCAAATTTTTTGGGGGGGGGGGGTTAAATTCATCGAAAATTTTCCAACTGGACATTGAATTAACAGGAAACCATTATACATATTATGGTATAACATTTGCTCCGGTAGAAAAATGAATTTCAACAGAGTGAGGAGTAATTAACTTTTTTTTCCATCTACCGAATATTCAATTAAGTAGATTTTATGGAGTTTGTTTTTTTCATAAAGAGTATTTTGATATTGCTTCAAACTTTGAGAAACAGTACTTGTTTGTTTCTTCAGTTTTGTAGCTTTTCTTTCTTTCATGGCATCTGGAAGCGAGGGCATGGCCCATTTTCAGCAGAGAAAATATTTTTTCTGAAAAATCTATTCTTTTTATCCCGTGAAAGGAGTAAATATTGGAAATCAAAATTTTGAGAAATTAACGTTAATTTTCCAATTACCTAATATTCAATAATGTGAGTTCCTTTATTTTATAGAATCGTTTTTTTTTTGTGACGAATCCCTTGAAGTATGTTCGAAACTTTGAGACACACTTTTTGTTTAATTTAGTTCAGTTTCATTCATTGGTGTACCTCAAAATTTCAAGAATCATAAAACAAGATATTTTTCACGAAAAAAGCAGATTCCATAAAATATAGAAATATACATGATTGAATGTTGGGCAGATGAAAAATCAAAGTTAATTACTGACCACTTCGATGAGATTCATATTGAAACTGCTCATGCCTAACATGGGTCCATTGCACAGAATAAAAGGAACTAAATTTTCAGGAAATATATTTCGTTTGATAAAAAATGAGCCTTTCTTCTGCTTACAGATTCCATGAAATAAAGAAAAGCAACACAACTAGGAAATAAAACAGAAAATGTATGTCAAAGATACTTCTTGAAAAAGACATATTCCCAATTTAGTAGGGAAACGGTTTTGACCTAAATCAGTCATATTGAAGAAACAATTCTGAACAAAATTTCCTAATTTGATTTGTCGATTTCGATCTCTTTGCAATATAAGTGTTTGGAATTGAGGATGTATTAAGAGTTTTGAACGATTTTTGTTGTGACTTGCGATATTCTATGGTTTTCTTAGTCTTCTTCATCTGCAGTGACTTTTCTGGCAGAACCGAGGCCTGGTGGTCCATTGTTCATCCGCCTGTAGAACAAGAGACTCAACAAAAATTTCGCGAGTTGACAGGTAGGGGTCCCTCTCACCATTAAGCGTTTCTGGAGACCGGACCTATTTGAAATCTGAAAATTGGGATTATGTTATTGTTTGACATTATCTACCGAGCTAAAATATTATTGAAGCATGACCACTTTCAATTATACAGCGAGTGAAAAAAAAAATCAAAAATTTTTTTTCTGTTTTTTTGTTTTCGAATTGGATAGAGTATGCAATCCTGAATACATTCGTACACGTATAGTTGAATTCGTTAAAATAGTTTCCAAAATATCGAGAAAAAACTGAAGAAAAAAAAGAGATAAAAGTATTCGGTATCATATGTGTTATTCCTTTTCTAAATATCTTGAGCACAAATTGTTTTCTCATTTTTGAAGTCGAAGATTGTAGAAATATTTGCTGAATTTTGTAAAATTCGTCATAGGGTGTCCCAAATGTTGCGTCAAAAATTGGGATCAAGATTGACTCATAACTTTCTTTTTCAAATTGGAATCCTATTTTTTTTAAGATTGCGTTGGAGTGTGCGAAGAAAAATTATGATAATGTTCTATCATGTTGATGCTCCTAAATTTAATATTTCTTGAGTTATTTAGGAATTCTGATTTTATATCGTACGTAGCGTCAAATTCATTAAATCTGTTCCATATCAACAGTGATAAATGAATTCAGAAAAGAGGTGTCACTTATTGGAATAATTTATCTCCTATGACCAAGATGTTGATATGAAACAGATTCTATGTATTTGACGCTACCTACGACATGAAATCATGAAATCCTGAATACCGACCTCAAGAATTATTAATTTTAGGAGCATTAACATGTTGTTTTTTTTTTCAGTCTTCGACTTCAAAAATGTGAAAACGGTTTCTACTTAAGATATCTAGATTATGAAAAACAAACATAGTACCGAATTCTCCTATCTCCCTTTTTTCATCAGTTTTTTCTCGATATTTTGGAAATTATTATGACAAATGCAACGATTTGAATACGAATATATTCACAATTGAATCGAAATGGAAAATAAAAACATTAAAAAAAAATTTTTTGTTTTCATTCCCTGTATAACTGACAGTTGTTAGGCTACAAGAATATTCTAGCTCGGTATATAATGTCGAACAATATCATAATCCCCATGTTCAGATTAAAATAGGTCCAGTTCTCCAGAAACCCCTAATAAGCCGTCGCACTTGGTACATCTAAAAGTAACAGCTTGAATTTATGATACCAGATAATTTTTTATGACACAATCCATGCGACGTACTATGAAAAATTTACAACTAGGTACCTACTTCTTGAGGCCGCATATCTCCCAATACTTGATGGTAAATATATTGGGTTAAATACCATTTATTGCCGGCTATACATACATTGCCAAGTACTGATTGCAAACTTGTTTTTTCTAATTCAGATTCCTTTGTATTTCATAACTCTCTCGGAATTATGTATTTCAACTGCTTTGAAATTTTACCAACTACTTTGAACTATTTCCAACTGCTTTGGAATTTTTTCCAACTGCTTTGAAATTTTGCCAACTCCTTTGTAATTTTTCCAACCGATTCGAAATTTTTCCAACTGCTTTGAAAATTTGCCAACTTCGTTCAACATTGGGGGGGGATCATCCTTTTTCAATTGAAATTTTCTGATTGATTCTTAGATCGCAAAAATCCGCAGTACCCCTATGAGTAATTTGGAAATAACTTTGAATGATGACTGTTCTTTACGAACAAAGCTTAAAAGGTTTAAGTACAGAGTATAAGCGACCAATGCGATTTTTGGTTGTGCCTAGTGTCAACTGAATAAAATTTTGAATCAAAGAACACATGCGGGAGGTTTATCTCATGCGGGATTATAGACTTTTGAAGAACAATAATCTTTAGTATTGTTAGTATAGTATGCTCATCATTCATGCACTCCAGAACTGCTCCAATCTACCAATACAAATCAATCCCTCTTGACACATTCCAGTGATTCCCTCCTGCGAGAAGTGAGATATTCATGAACAACCACCATGTGATAGAACAGACCACAGATGCGCCAAGATAGCCAACACAATCGTCCATTATTCCCACCGATTACCAAAGTGACACATGAAGTATAAACTCTGTGGGTGGCAGAAATGTTAAGGGGCGTTTTGTTTTCGTCACAAATAGCTCACCCCGAAATATTCGCCATGAAAGGAGATGTATTACATAATGCCCTTAGAAGGGCACACGAAATGTTGGCATACCGGTTAGGTGGCCAAGTGGTTAAACCAACCACTGTTGTCTTGGTACTTATCAGTTAGTGACATAAAGGTGTGGATTGGTCAGAGGCGTAGACGTAGCCAACCCTTCTGGCGATTCGTATGCTGCACAGATCGAACTCTTTCCATTTAATCCATGGGATGCAATAACTAGGGAGTTCAATATTACCGACAGTTTGATACCTAGAAAAAATTATCGATAGTCTGTTTCGTACTCATATTGTAGAGACAAATATAAGATCTGTATCTAAATCAATATCATTTTTGTGATTCTGTATGACAATATTATGAAGGAAATATTTTTTTGGCAATCCATGTGATAGATATGAAGCAATGCTCATATTATAATGAAAATAACCGTCAAACCTTGGAGTTTATTATTTATTATAAAATATAATCAAAATTGATTAAACATACATACAGGGTTAGTTGTTGGACTTTTGGTCTACTCTAACTAGATGAAAAGATATAGCCATTTAAACTTTCATAATGAGCTATGCCACCCCTGGAAACATACTACTAAAGTTTTTGCCAGAATTAGATCTAACACTCAAACTTTTTTTAAATGATAAATTACACAAAAAAATGCGCATTCAACGAGATTGAACGAAGAATAATTCTATATTCCAAAATTGATAAATATTCATTAAATGAGATTAATGCTATTTAATGAATATCAGTGCCCATGAAGTCCCAGCTACATCCCAGCGGAAGGATGTTATTTCGAGTTTTGAGCTTCAAACAAAGAGCATATAAATCGACCTTGAAATTCAGGGGGAATCAATTTCGACTCCGAGATATCTGGGATTGAAATTACCTATGTTTTAAATAAAGAAGAAGAACCGAAAATGACACTCAATTTTATATATTTTTGATTATTGTTTGGATGAAAGCATGAACCTCGGTTATATTATAATTAAGGGCACAAACGCCACTTCAGAAATGTCTCTCTGAATGGTGATATTTTCGTTCTCCTCAAGAAATGCCTCTTCGAAAACCCATGTCAGAAAGAAAACAGTAAACTTATTGCAAGAAATCCATGAAAAAACCAATCGAAGTATTATGTGAAACAAGAAAATGGGTTAATTTCTCTCCCAGTCTCTGAAACAAAAATCAATTGAAAAATTTTTTAAATAAAATAAAAAAGGTCCCTGCGTAAAAGTTTGTTCACTATTTTGTCATGGGTCGATTCCTTTCTAAAAATTGTTGCCTAACAATGAAAAAAGAAACAAACTTCGTTAGAATAAGCCTCCTGTACGAGTATTAAATATTATTTTCTCTAATTCATTGAAATTTATCGAATATTTAAATATATATGGTTTAGTGATTTTTGCGTTGAAAAATATCGATTTGAAAATCTGTTTTTTCTCTCATGCATTTGACAGATAATATATAAATCCGTGGTAGGAGGTCAACATATAATGAATAAATATTACCATGAGAACTGTGGGAAACTCAGATATTCTGACACGATTTTGTTCTACAATATGTGGTACAATTAATGGATTTGATTAAGGGATTTGGCCCTCTATACATTTACTGAATTAAAAATTATGGCCCTAAGGCTGAGAAGTTTAGAGCCTTCTGTTTTAGGCAGATTTATTTTCGAAATGAATGGTCAACTATGAAAAAGGTTTGATCATAATTTTTATTTTTCTATATCCTACATTTGTAGTGTGCAGATTTGCTTCTTTCCACTGTCGATGCTGGTGTACCCAAAATCCGTTACTTTCGACGACATTTATAACAGTGACTTGTCAGTTAGTGAATAATTAGTCTGGTCCTACTCGCCAAAGGAACCCTTTCGACGAGCCGCTCCTGTCTACAGGCGGAGCTTCCAGGACGGTCAGGCACACCAGATGCGAAGTCGAAACAAGATCGATTACAGAAACCGCAGGACGTCTTTCAAGCTGACCACTGGCCATTTGGGGCTTTGTCTAGAGGTTATCTGACTGACTCATCGGCATCAGCTGCCTCCGATAGGATGTCGAGGACCGGCCTGGACCGTCTCCGAGGAGTATCCGTCGGTGTGCCCCCGATAATTTATTATATCGCCTTTGTGTTTAACACAATCACTCCTGATAGATACATTATTAAACAACTCAATTATTGGATGACCGCACTAGGTGATGCGAGGTCCAGCTGAAGGGAGGCTGCAGGGATGCTGTTGATCGTGGAATAATTGAAATTTCGAGATGGATTAGTCGAACGAGGGTGGTCGGAATGTCGAGTCATTGCGTTCGTGGGTTCGATTTGGTAATTATTTCCGGGTGGTGTTTTTCTGGGGAGTTGGTACCTACATTATTTCAATTGGAACAATTTTTCTTCATTTTGCTGCAATATCTCCACAAATCATGTGAAGTGTGAAATAATTTTCTATCTGGTAATAAAGAAATATAAAAAAAATCGAAACATTCTAAAGCCCGTTCCCCTCTTCAATTCGAAATTATGACACTAACGTACCGTTGATTTGAGTTAGTTACTTGGGATTATTTTCATTATATTTTAAAAAGAGTGACCTATTTTCATTCCAAAAGAAGGTTCAAACATGTTAAATGATTCAGACTATTGATTACCATATATTTCATGGTTCAGAGTTCTGCTATGATTTTAAAAATATACTACTTGTCCCAAGTCACCCACCGATTGCGATGGCTTGGGACACAAGTTGAAATCAATTGATTCTTCAATTCTCAAATGAAAGAGGTGACACGGAACGGTGTAAAGTTCAAATAAATTATACTTCTTCATTATATAGATGAAATTTGGTAAGGAAATTGAATGAAAATCCTCTACTACAGCCAGAGGGAAAATATTGAACTCAAATACAATACAATTAAAACAAAATAACATTGATTATTTACTGATATTTTCTGGAAATGACGTAAATAACTTGTTGATGAACATATTTCAACTAATATTAAAAATTGTTAAAATAAATAACGCTA
This sequence comes from Hippodamia convergens, assembly GCA_038502775.1. Taxonomy (NCBI): domain Eukaryota; kingdom Metazoa; phylum Arthropoda; class Insecta; order Coleoptera; family Coccinellidae; genus Hippodamia; species Hippodamia convergens. The sequence goes on from CM076610.1 coordinate 26,008,323, forward strand.
TACTAACTGGAAAAAGTCTTTTGAGAGCAAAAAAAAATATATCCCGATTTGCTACATAACTACTGGTCTTTGATGATAAAGTTGAAGGTAATGAACAGCGTTTGTAGGTATTTTCAAATGACATAAAAATTTATGGTGAAAATTCAAATAACCTGCTTTTTGTTTTTTTCTGTTTGAAAAGAAAATTTTTTCACCTATCTTTTCATGTTTCAACAACATGAAAATATTGTATTCAAAATATCACCTCATTCTGATTTAATATCGCAAAAATAGCATTTTTTTCAATACAAATATGCTACGTCAAAATAGCAGCTTTTTCAAAAAAATCTATGATCTTTTTTTTTAATTCAATACTTTCTGATGGTATCACCAAATATACGTGATAAATGTTCTCAATAAGTGCAAATAGAATAGTCCTTTCATCAATATTTACCATATCGATTTTGTTTTAATCAATCAATCATGTAATCTTAAATTTTTTCAGCAATTAAGTGTGAATTTTGGGCATTTTAGGCATGTTTCCGGCAGCTACAGTTCAGACTACTGTTACATGAAGTTTCACAGCTGCAGCAAAGAACTTTGCATTTTCTGAATACATGTAGCAAAGTGATGTATCTTTCACACCATTAGAAAGTAGAGATTTGAACGAAAAACAATTACATAATGAATTTTTTGTAAAAGCTGATATTTTGACGCGAGACTTTTAGATGAAAAATTCGGCTATTTTGTCGGTATCAAGTCTAAGAATTCGCAGTATGTTTGGGATGTAAAATAGTAGGTTTCCACGAAATTTCGTGTACAAGAAATGATTTTTGTGAAATAAGATTATTAAAATTTCAAAAAATGTGTACCTAACAGACAAGTTGCATATCTTTTCATTGCCTACAACAGCGTAGATAAAAGATATACTGCTCCACAAGAGTATTCAATCGTTTTCAAAAGTATGTTATCTTCAAGGAAATCGCTGTAAAATCATTTAAAACTCAATAAAATCTCGAATCGATCCAATAAAAATCAGTATAAGACATTTCGTCAATCTGGTCCCTTTTTTTCTGAAGTTTGGTTCTTTGCATATGCTTCGTGAATGTTCTTATTTTGAAATGGAGTCAGTTTATCAACGGCTTCGATTTGAAACGAGTTTTCGGAAAATTCCAAGACGTAAATTAACAAACGCTAAGGCTAATAGGGCTATCGGAATGATACAGGGTGGCCTAACTTAGGTTGTTGTAGCGGAAAGGCTGCAAGTCTGCCAAAGTGTGATATCTTGACTTTGAAATAGGTTCAGGCAGACAGATTCCGTGTTGGAAAGACCAATGCTTGGTGGGCGACGAAAAAACAACACCTGCTCAGGATCGTTTCATCACCGTTTCGGCCTACATCTACTTGTAGAATGCTACGGAATACTCTTCAAAATTCTCGCAGATTTAAATATCTGGACCATTAATAAACGAGCTGATTACAAGGTTTTCGTCGACCTCATTATGGATGAAATTGAAATATATTTTTATTTTGCTTAATAGGTACATCTGACCTATTTTCAATTCCAATATTCATAGAAATAGAAAATGAAATTTGAATACTTCATGTTTGGTTGCCACTGACAATCCTTCATTGGGATTATACTTTAAAATGGGTCATTATTGATCATTGATCAATTTCATGTACGTTAAATTGAGCTTTTATTATGAGGTTGACGGAAAAAAAAATTCATTCATATAATTAATTGATATAGGTACACAATTTTGTAATTTATCGATTGTATTAATTATTGTATTCATCAATGAAGTGAAAGTTTTGAATTTTTGACCTCGACAAATAAGGGTAGAGGTATTGATTTGAAGAATATTTCGAGAAATTTCTTATCAACCATCGATTCTACATTCAGCATTCCATTCTATTATTATTCAATTCCGTGAATGGCCCATCCACTCAATGCCTACATCTTTCTAGATGTCTTACGAACGATTGCCAGAAGAGAGTTATGACAATTTCTGTATGGAAAATGGTCATTGTGACCGCCCCAGGGATCTAGATGTTATCTGAACGCATTTAAGAGCTTTATGAATCCTAATTTCTGACCGCTTTCCATTCAAGAATCGTAGACCGAACTGCCTTAGTGATCATGGTTCCTTATATCTTATCCTCATTTGAATAATATCGTGATTTCGGACTTGGATGGGATGGCATATGAGGGGATATATTGCCTGCTATTATAGCGAGGGCGATTGGAGGTAATGGAGAGGATTTGGTAATATTTGTAATGTTCTGATGGATTTCTTCATCATATACTCAGCTATTCCCGAATGATCGAGTAGTAGTGGTGATATAGGTACAGGGTGATTGTTTATATTTTACTCAATAGCTATCTCAGTTAATATTGGTTGTACAAAAACGTTTCGATGGGCAAATATGAAGTATTTTTCATGGGCATTCAGAATTCAGTATTCATAAAGGTATCGTAAGCCTGAAATTTTTTTGTGAACTAAGGTTTTTTAAATGGTACACCTGTATTTTATTTTCCTAATCGGTAGGACTCTCTCTTCTGATTTCAAATATATTTACTTCATTGATGTTAATTTCAGTTGTTTCTGATAAATATAGGTTTTTTCTTCTAAATCTAAGGCAGCTGTTTAACGCCACTCGCGAATGCTGTGATTTCTTTATATCGATGTCGTGATCGATGTTCTATTCTATGGCCTCCTGATAACCCTCACTTAACCTCCTTGGACATTTTTTTATAGGGATATTTGAAATATAACGTGTATATGGTCCCTCCGCAAAATATTAGAGATTAAATTCAGAATAGAGGAAGCAATAATTGAAAACCTCAATATATTCCATAAATGGTGAGGAAAACCTTAAAAACTGAATTAGAAGATATCGACTGTGTGTAGACGTAAATGGGGGTCATTTGAACACTTAATTTAACTTTTAGTTAATAAATGAATTAAATAAATATCAGTTGTTTTTTTATCCACGGTTCCTTTGATATAAAGAAATCGCATCGTTATCGTGTGGCATTCCACAGTTGTCTTAGATTTAGAAGAAAATATATAGGTATATTTTTCAGAAACTGCCGAAATTGACTTCAATAAAGTATATATATATATATATATATATATATATTCTGAATGCTCATAAAAAATACTCAAAATTTTCTCATTTAAACGGTTTTGTGCGACCAATATTGATTGAGATAGCTATTGAGTAAAATATAAACAATCACCCTGTACATGTAATAATAATAATAATAATAATAAATGACTTTATTTTCACAAGTGGAATTACAAGTATGTAAGTATAATCTTCATTATGAAGTTAATTGTGAAAAAAGGCGGAGTCCAGTTATGCACGCGTGCATATGCTGCTCAACTCAACCCATATATATCTTTCATTTATCGGGGTATGTTTAAGATCCCATTACAGAGCTCATTTTATGAATATTGAATATCGTGGGCCATTGTTCTTACTCCTGTTGAGAAATAAATAATTGATATCAACTTCAGAAGTAACTTCTTATCATGCCGCAGTATTTTATGTTTAACAATTTCTTGATGAGCTATTGTCCTAGTAATTGTGATTTCGTGCAAGCATTTGAGTGTGAGGGAAATACACTTTCCGCACAGAAAAAGAACAATATTGTTTTTTCGACTGTATACTGTATGAAATGATGAATAAATAAAGACGTAAATGAATAAAAATAAAACAAGATGAACTAACACCACCTAAAAATGAAATTTAGTGAGTAAGCTAGCTACTTATGGTTAAATTTTGTGTTTCCTGTCGTTCCAATCAGAATGATGAATTTATATATAAATAATATCTGTTTAATCAGTTACATTTATTCTGTTGGTCGCATTATTTCATGTTAGTTGAAGTCAACAGCTTTTTGGAAAAAGTGGTTCTAAATTTCATTTCAATGAGGACGAAGCATTCAAACCAAGAATTTCGATATTTCTTCAAGTAGCTCTCATCAACAAACGTTGACTTCTGTCCTCCTCAACGTTTTGTGATACCTTCTCCACAATTGGCAAGGAAAGTTTCTATTATAGAATGTCGGGAACATAACATGTTTGGTTCCCAAATTTGACACATTTCCAATTATATGATTTTCTACTGAGTTCAGCTATTCAAGTGATGATTTTTACTTATTTTCAGATACCTGTAGAGAACCCGAATAGGTTAATCATCTCCTATAGTTGAACCAGTATAAATTCAGGAAATATCCATTGTTGGTGTCATGAGATATAATAAAGGATCTTGGTGAATGATTCTTGGAGTCCTTAATATTGACGATGATCAAAAGTTGAGGAGGAGAAAAACCTACAGAAAACACGGCATTAATATAAGGAATGCATCAATAATTTACAAGACAATCTGTAAGCCCATATTAGAATACGCACACCCATGGTTTGCAAACTGCAAGCATCCTGCAATTAAAAACCTCCCAATAGCAGAGGAGATAGCATTGAGAGGCTTGACTCGAATGAGACATCTCAACAATGTACTTGATAATCCTTCAAACAATCTACTCTACCTGAAAACCAAAATAGAGCCTGTTGAGATGAGAATAAACAAGTTAAATAAATCATTTTATTAGAGGTTATTGCAGTTGGACGAAGTGATCTCCCAATATCAAGAAGACGGAAAGAATAGATCGAAAAAAAAACCTCCAAAACTTCCACTTTTAACTTAAATCAAAAGTTTCAATCAAGAAATTCAAAATATGTCACACTTGTTAAATTACAGGCTGAAGGACCCTTGGTCGATGGCCAATTGCATAGGCAATAAAGAACTGTTAATAATAATAAGATCGCAGGTTGTGACGGTGTCATTTTGTCATTGAAAGAAAAAATTCAAAGAGCGAAAAATTATTATAGGTAAATCTTTGTACCGCACTGGTTCCTGACGAAATTGCAGCGATTTCTATTCATTCATCGTTCGCGGTTCGAAATAATGCGTATCGGGCTCAATCAGCAGCATATGTCCTGAAAACTTTTTTTTGGTTCTGCTAGCTTCTTTATAGACCGATTATTATGATTTTCCCTTTACAATAAGCGAGATATTTCTTGTGGCATTTAGCGGATTCAAGCTACGTAAAGTTGCCAAATGCTATTGGAAGTGCAAATTAATTCGGATTAGAGCATTGGAAAACTCTTCAAAAGGCCGCATAACATCCAGTGAGTAGATAATTCAAATTTTCACTGAACAATGCCTTTTCGACTTTTTCCTTTACTTCTACATCGTTCGTTCTATCTTCTACGTTTCGTTATTCGAACATTACCTGGATTTACCTTCCTGATGTTGTCAAACATATCCGGAGTACGTCGGATGCTGACAAGTCTAATTTCGAGGACAGTGGAATCTTATAGAACTGGCGTATACCTACTTCCTATTTCCGGTGATATATTCAAGTCAGATCCAGACAATTTAAGTTACTTTCTTGATTTGAATTGGACAGTTTGAAACATTCCAAGGCAGGGCCGCCGCCAGACATTTTGCCGCCCCGGCAAAATAAAATTTCGCCGCCCCGTGAAAATTATATTTTGCCACCTTGCTGTGATATATTGAGTTTGGGATTAATAACAAACTCTTTTCACCATTTGATCAAGGGGGAAAAAAATCAGAAACGAAGGATATATATTTCGTTCGTTTCTGAATTTTTTCCCTTTATCAAATTGTAAATAATTTTTATTGGAGATGACTTCTCTTGTATAATCACATCAACTTGCTAAAACATAAATATAACTCAACATATCATTTCAGGAACTGGAAAGTGTAAATAGAAAATATAACTATAAATATGTATCATACAAAGAATATATTAAATAAAAAATAACAAAAAAAACATATATACCGGCTATCGTATGTATAAAAGTGAACTAGAACCATCACACCAAAATATTCGAACTCAAATAAATTTGTTCCTCCTCACCTTCATCTCGCAAAGTCATGAATTGATTGAAATATATCGAGATTATTGACTCTCCCATATTCAATGGGTATAATGACTAGATCAGATAATCTATCTTGGGCCATTGTTGAACGTAGAAAATTTTTTATTCGTTTCAACTCTGAAAAGTTTTTCTCGCCAAAAGTATCCTAAAAGTATTTTCCATATTTAATAAAATCATTATACGACAGTTTCTACGATACACGATACCGATAAATATAAATGCGTATGTAAAAATTCTCAATCAGGCGGTAAGGTATCATAATAAAAATAAAATAAATCAATCGATTCAAGTACGAATGCATTTGTATATGTCAAATAAAAATTCAGAATTTTAAAATGCATTCACATACAAAATATCGAAACAATGAAAACGCTCTCTGCTTTGAGTGTACGAAGCTAAATGATCTCATGTTAAAGGAAAAAAAATTACAGGTTTTGGTTTTTGATTATTCTTTATTCCAAGGCAGCACAGCTCTCGTATGTAAGAAAAATTCTAGACAATGATATTCGGATCAGAATAAGGTACCTACATGACCCTATTTTATTCATTACCTGTTGCGAAGTTCTTAAACTCTGACATCTGATTAAGTAAATGAAAAGAGGTCAATATAAATCTTAGGTATTCACCTGTATCTTATAATGATTATTATAATAATATTGATATATTTTTCTACTATGACCATTATCCAATAAACCGAGAACACTAATCTGCCTCAAATTTCAGGGAGGCATATTTTCAACTCATTCAAAGGCGCCTTTTCGAATTATTGAATGCTATTAAAATGCTCATGAAACGACGCTTTATGATTAATATGCGTATCTGAGACGATCCTTGAAAGACTAAAAAAATCACCCACATCACTGTTAATAACCAGAGAGCGCCTTATACTTATTATCGTTTAAATGAGATATCCGACGGTAAAAAATACGGAATTATAGAACTCACCTTCAATTTTGTAGGGTAATTCAGTTCGAAAATCATAACTCCGAACTTGAAAGATTTCTATTATGCAGCACTATGTAGTGTTGCAAATATATTGAATATTGTGAGGACACTGAGGACTGAGGACAAACGAGTTGATACCGTTATTTCTCGAGTATTATAAACCCCCCCTGAATATTAAAATTTAGAATTCCGATTGGCAAACTGAAAATAAAAATCATTGCTGAATTATCCCAGAAACCCTTCCAAAAACTTTAGTCCCAGATGTTCATCAAAGGGACCGACCGTCTTGGTAATAAACTCATAAACAAGGGAGTGTAACTAGGAAAAGAGGCCGCTGAGTAGAGGCATTGGCGAAATTTACAACCTGACAGGGATATTTATTTATGAGTAGAATGCTGCATCTTCGATCTTATTACTCTTGTATTGGTTTAATTGCATTTTTATCTGGTTATTTGTGAACAAGTGTCATATATTTGGTTGGCCAGGCTCAAAAAGCCGCCCCTGAGTGTGGTCGTGCTTTTCACTTTCAATAACAGGCGGGTTTCCGATTTCAAATGAAAAAAAATCTAGTATGACGAAACTGATTTTGCCGCCCCTAGAATTTGCCGCCCCGGCAGACTGCCCGGTTTGCCGGCCCTGGCGGCGGCCCTGTTCCAAGGATTAGTGCCAATTCCCTTTTTTTTTCATTTTGATCACATTTAATTCTTAATTCATACAATATACAATATAATTCTGTACTGTTAACTGTAAAGCGCATATAACGTTATATGCGTCGACTTTCCATACTGTTTTTCCTAATATTTACTTTATTATCATCATATATTTGCCGTCAGAGTTTTTAATTAAAAATCTTGTCAAACCCTCTGAGCCATTTCAGTAAATATTTGACAGAAAGTTCACTCCAAAAACTTTTCTTCTACCTACTATATTCCATAAATCATTTGAATCATTACTTGGATTTCGTGGTAATTCGACGAACGAGGTAACCGGTGGAAAATCAAACTATCATGGCGCTCAAAAATTTCAACTCTATTTCACCCACACCCACTCTCCGATTGAAGGGCAGCCGGATATCTAAAAGTTAGGTAGCAGTCTAATTTTTTTTCTTTGTACTGCAAAGATTTTAGAGTGTTATAAGGTCCATTCGATATTATTTTCAACTGAACTATCCGAGAAAAAAGTCGCACGCATGAATAAAACAAATCACTCCGGCATCCGGCATTATTAAAATCCGGTCAGCATTCGCGGCCGAACCGAATTACGACGATAAAATTGACACAGGATATTCGATCAAAACGCTCGGCGGCGTCCGAGGCCGTAAAGCGCAAAATGGCGCGATAAAAATTCACAACTGGGGCTGCGAAACCGCGTCCAAATTTGTCGCCGGATAATGATTGACAAAAATCAGTAGAGCGATCGCAGATGGACACGCGGCCAGCGGGTTTAATAGAATTAAAGCAACGAGATTGCCGGTCTAGCATGTAATTCCCCCAATTACAATCAATCGCAGTTGCCCGCGCTCTGGCTCCTATAAAAACAAGCGAACACTCACACCCAATCCAGTGGCGCGCAGGACCCTTCTTTCTTTGCAAAATCATCGCAATGAGAAAGCAGATTATATGTTTACTGTTAGGGACAATAAGCCTGTTCTGCCTGTTGAGCACAATGAAGGCCTCTTTTAAAGCTTTTCATCTTCGTCAACGTTAATTATTGTGTTTTCACAATTACTGGTTTATGTTTACATTTTCATTTCCGCGTTATTGAAGTAAATGGACATTACCTGAGGCGTTCGAAGCTCAAATATCGAATATTCATGGTTTTGGGTTGGGATACTTACATTCGCTTTCCAACAATTCTCACACTTTCTATCACACAAGCAAGCATCACTTAGTAATCGCTTTTTCTAAAACAACATATTTGACACCGAGTTTTGAAAACAACAGGTTAATATTTTGCGAGCTTATTCTAGACCTAAATATAAGTAAGAAGTTTCTCATTCACGAAGGACAACTGAGTCGTTTTGGTGATATGAGCGATTTTCGGTTTTCAAAATATTAACTACTAGCGCACCAAATACGATAAATTTCAGAACATACTCGATTGATTTTCGCCTTCCAGTGTTTTACATCAGATGTTCCAATGACCTCCGTTCATTTCAATGCAGGAAATACCATCGTCACATGAAGGAGTCACGTACTCTTCCGAATAGATCCTTTTCTCTGGTTTTGTTCGGATCGTTTGACAGGATATAGTTCAATCTGATGTTTCAATTCTTCGATGTTATTCACTGACGTTGCATACACTGAACTTTCCAAATAACCCTGAATACAAAAGTCGAAAGGATTCAAATCAGGAGATCTGATTCGAATTAGGAAAAAACACATTCAAAATGGGACTGAATATCATTTTGAGAATTGACTTTTTTTTCTCTAAATCAGAGAATTTTCACTATTCTGAAGAATTTCGTGAATAGAATTTGCTAAAATCTTTGAAAGTTCGAAGTGTTATTTCTGCATCTTTTGTAAAGCAGCAAGTTTTTGAATGGATTTGTGTACAAGTTTTACGCAGCAGTACTTCTTATATTATATATTTCTATTCTATTATATATTTAAAAAAAATCTGATTGATTGTTGATCCGGAGACTGTGACCGAAAACCTCAAATAAATGCAGAGTATTGATTGAGAATTGACATTTTTCAACAAAATCGTTCATGAATTTATATAGGTACGCCTCTGCATTGTTGAGTAAACTTTTTCTTCATTTAGATTCTCGGTTTCTACAGAACCATTCTCTGGAAATATGAAATAAAACAGAAAATGACTTTTTTCAATATATAATTGTTAAGTGGAACTTCATATGTCTGATCACCTGGCTCAGTTTGCCAGTTTAGTTTTTTCTGATGGACCATCTGAAAAGAAAAAGAATATTAATATTAAGAGGATAACTGCACTCAAATAGATGCAATTTCAATGAATTATGCCGTTATCTGAGGATTCTTGGGATAAGTTTTTTCCCGGAAAAAATGCAAAGGAAGCATATTCAGCCTTTCGTAAATACTCAAGCAAAGTTTAAATCATCTACCCTTGAGAAAAAAAAAACCAACTAGTTAAAAGTAACAACAAGAAACTAATCTGGAGAAATGAAGAGATTATAGAAATGAAAAGGACCTAAGATGCATTGTATACAAATGCTAGGGTTAAAAATGACACAGTGTCCTTATCAACTTATAAATCCTTCAAAAATCATACACTCAGGAAATGAACAGAGATATAAGGGAAAAAAAACAAGGAATATGCAAACAATCAGGGAATAAAATGAATGCATTATGGATGGTAATAAAAAATCAAACTTCTCAACAAAAGAGGGCGACAATTGAAACAGATCTTGACGTTAATACTTTGAATGGTCATTTCGCAAATATTGGCAGGAAAATCAATGAAGAAATAGGAACATCTCACCGGAACCTCAATATAACTAAGAATCAGACGAATAATATCATCGACTGAATCAAAAGAATCAAGAATCAACATTGAAATTTTGAAGAGATCACTTATCCTATTTCTGTATTAGTTAATAAATGTTTGCGAGAAAGATATTTTCTAGATGAGTTAAAAATAACGAAAATTTTGGGAAATAGATACCAGAAGGTTGACTGGGAAGGTGGAATATACACTCAGAAAAAAGTTGAGTGTGGTGTTCCTCAGGAGACCCTTATTGTTTCTATTCTACGTGAACGATATATGCATTCAGTGTTGCAACTTGCAGTTGTTCATTTGCTGATACATACTTTCTTCTAGGTACACATTTTAGTTTTGATCAGGCATTTTTACAGATTTTCGTAACGAATGTCTTCTGAGAAATGTTGTCCTTGAGTACTTAATTTGTTCAAACCATAGACGGAAATAGAGGAGGGGTCAGGGGAGAGCCTAAACACCCCCAGAGTTTCATTCAAATACATATATTTATTCATTTTCTAAAAGACTTTTTCAATATACAGAGCTCCAAACCAGAACGTCAGGAAAGGTAGTACTCTCACAGTGACATTTAAGAACATTTGAGATAAATAACATGTTATGCGCAGAAAAACTACGACTTTCGAAGACTTTATGGTCTCAGCTATAATGCTCATCGCAAATCTCTTGCAATGGCCATTGATGGGGGATGATGCCAAAGAAAGAAAAGTGTCACGCCACTGACCTCTCCAGTGAAACAATTGAATATTCCATCAGGTCTCTCTCCCCATGGCGCACTCAATCCCATCTATGCATACAGGATATTATCCTAACACGGGCAACGATAATGGATATCGAAATTGTCGGGATTCTGATTTATGATGCGGAAAACAAATCTTGGGGTTCGCGGGTAAATTGAATCAGGTCAGCTGTCACGTCCAGTCTCGGCCGTGCTGTAATTTTTTTAGACGCCGACGTCGCTGGCTTACTGACAGGTCCCGCAATCTGTCTAATGCTGTTTTGGAATTCGAAGCTCCAATATGAATCCTATTCGGTCCATCCAGTCTAGATAGCAGACAGACACTTCGTTTTTTATCCGCACGGAGCGTTGCATGTTTTTGACAGTCAAAAAGAAGAGTTCTCTATTGCCGGTCTTGTTTTAGGCGTTTTACTAGAGACGTGTAGGTGTCAGATGCTAACTGTCATAGTTTCACTTTTCGTTGACACTATGGAAGGGCGTCAGTTGGGAAATCAGACCTGGACCTAATTCTATATATTCCAAAATTTTGGCTATTTAACAAAGATCGTTTCTATGTCAGATTCAGTTTGGAATAATGATGTCAAGTTGATTATTGTTCTACACAAGTACGGTCGATGGTACGTACCTAACCTCTTTTTCATTTCAGTTATTTTAATCTTGTGAGTGTAAGATGGATATTGATTCTTCTTTTTCACCCAAACTCGTCAATTATTCCTTGGCTGTGAGATCAACCTTAATATGAACCAAAAGAGGTGTGGTTATCGACTTTTCCTCATAGCCAATAGTAGTTAATCTATCAAATTAAACAGTTTCTAAGGTTGGGTTGAAGAAACGAGGAAAGATTGAACCAAAAATGAAAAGAATTAATGTTTCTGTTATTTTCGAGAACAAAAGCTCTAGCTGGGAATAAAGATGAAAAGAGGGAGGGGGACAGGGGGGCCGTGCGCTGTCCCAGTGTTTCACGGTGCATTCCCATAGAGAAGAGGGGAAGAAGAAAAGCGTGTCTTTCATTAATCATATTCCAGAAATAGATTAGCACTACTCTAATATAAGACGAAAACTATTTTTTTAAACATTAATGCATAAATTTGAATCTCCAAGATAAATATAGGCCCATCGTATATTTCTGAAGAATGAATAAGAATGTAGGAAGTTTGTTGTGTATTGTTCTCCTCTCGGAACTAACAACGTGTATTGAAAATAAAAATCATTTCTGAAATAGCACCGAAGCCACCCCGAAACCAAACAAGGATGGATACTGGGGTAACTCGCTCGTATCGTTAAAAAGTTGTTATAAAAAAAGCCCTTCCCACTACTGGGAAAGGCCGACTGCAAAATTTTCTAGTATAATAGAACAGCGGCCGCTTTGATGATGATACATTTCTGGTTTCTGGACATCTCCCTGGTTTACGATTGCATATTATTTTTTAATATGAATTTGTTACACTTGAATAGTTTACGTTGGTTTTTGTCAGATGTAGTTTACTTACAGAGAAGAGTGCACCGAGCAACTGAGCTTCCCAATTACATTTTACATACTGAAAAAAACTGTTGTACGAGTAAATTATACACTGTGTTATTAAACCTATCGAATCAGTGAATCAAAACATTTCTAATATTCAATCAAGATGAGTTATAGATTCATTATTCATGCTAATATCGTACTGTCATAAATGATTCTACAAATAACAGGAAAGTGATATATTTTTTTAAAATTTATGATGCACTTCATGTTTCGAAACTCTCTAGAATACAGTGCGTCACAACCAAAGTTCGTACAATTTAAACGGTTTTTTTGGTAAGCTATTATACAATTTACAATACACATTTTTTATCGAAAAGAATCATTGTTTTTTCGGCACAGCATTTCTTAAGTGTAAGCAGTGGTGAAAAAAGGCCTTTCGCTGTCAAAATGTTTGCATTCAATCTGGTAACTCGGAAGTTTATTTTTCATACCCATTTCTAATATGTAACTCAATTAAAGAAAAGTGAAGAAGAAAGTTCTACCTAATGTCTCAATTTACAAAATACTTATTTTTGGAAAGATTTTCTCAAGAAAAAATACCCTATGCCCCCCTCCTCAAAAAAAAATTTTTATTTCCGCCTATGGTGAGATTATTTGCCGTTTTCATGTCTGTTGGTGTAGAGAAGTGAATTTGTATAACATCGATTCGGATTCTGATATAGAAATTTTGAATGATACAGGGTGGGCAAAATTTGTGATTTTTTGAGGATATCTCGAGAAATACAGCAGCTATCAGAGGAAAACGAATTAGACCTCTTGAGCCTTTTTTCCCGACTAATTCAAATCTGAAAACACAACCGGCTTTTTATTTCTATAGATTTTAAGTTATGAACGAGAATTTGCCAGTTTCAATAATGCTGAATTACTCTCTTGTAACATTTTATACCAGCTTGGACAAGTTTCTAATGTAACCGTAGCGGTGCTGGCATCTACGCGGAAGTACCCAATATTTTATGTTGTATAACCTCAATTCAAGAAATAGAAGATTTTGTATGTTGTGGCCCGATATTCAAGAATGGAATATACTTCTATTCTCAATCCCCTCTATTGTCCAGAGTTCAATTCCCAGTATTTTCCACCAAATCCCATAAATTAATTCTCAAAGCAAGATAAACGTGATTTGTCGATTTCACGGCGCAGCACTGCGACCATTCGTACCGAAGAAGAAGAATTTCACGCTCATGCTAATGGGATCACATTCGAGAAGATTATCATTTTAATCGACCGCACTGATGACGAACAATGATAAAAAGGGAGAAGGTCGGCAAATTTACAACAGGGGCGTACGGATGATACAGGGGCCTTGCGATGGGACAAATGTACAGCACGTGTTGGAGTCTTAACGAGGGAGGCGGAATGTATCACCGGAAAATCAGGGGAGGATGACACTTTATAGATGTATTATATCAGGATAAGGAAAGGAGTTATTTGTTCAACGGATGTGCTTTGTACTGTGTCCGCACAGGATGCTGCGCTTTTCAGTATGTGCATCTCTTTTTTGGTCTGAAGTGTAGGGTAATCTAAATCAGCTCACCCTATGTCATTTTCAAAGTGAACATCCTGCGAATATTAGGAATCAATCCCAATTAAATTCTTGACATCGCCAGGTATAGACTTAGAATTACTTGGTGCTACGAAAGTTCCTTATGAAGCAAGAATGAATAAGCAAACCAAAGTTCTTTGAAATGTAATCTCTGGATCCTGACAATGGTTGTTTAAAGAACGGTAAAGGACAAATTCATGAGAGTAATCGAATGAATACATGAGAAAATGTAAATGAAATAAGGCCTAAAGTAGAATCAAACATACTAGACACTACACCAGAAAGTATAAGATACATCAAATCGAATCAAATCAGTTTGTTAGTTGCAAGTCAGAATTTAATTGCGAACATAACAATAATAATAATTTCATATACAAAGTACAATCATCTTACACATCCAATACAGATCAGATAAAAAAACTCGATGATGACCGGCGAATTCTTCTTCATCCACCGTCAATCTCGTCTTTGTGATCAAACTATTCGCCCACTAAATGGAATGCATTAATTTCGAATTGTTTTTTGAATTGACCTTGAAAACGCTGACAGAGGTTTCGTCCCTCAATTCTCGCGGGATAACATTCTGAAAGTCTTATACCATTTCCCTTTTTCATCATGAGTTACTTTGGTCAAAATATAAGGGTTCCTTTGGGCACAAGCGTTTCTTATCTTAATTTTCAAATGGTACAAGTTATTACAATCAGTTTGGTATACCATATTTCACAGGGTACCGCTCAAAAAGGTTGTTAGGTTTGGAGATATCTGATGGGTTCCTTGGTTCCTATCCATTAATTTTCGAATTCCAGAACTATTATATCTCTTCACAATGGCAGCAGAGTTGTGGCATGGAGCCCCCCATGTTGCTGCAGCCACATTTTTCCTCTTCTTTCAAGAGGCAGAAAAGTAGCCATCTTGAATTCCAGACACAAAATCATAACTATGTCTCAAAATAAAGGATTACTATCACAACATAGAAAAAAAAATGGAATAAAATTTAAAAAATTCAGAATCAAATTATACTGCGAATGACATGATAAAAAAGGTATATTCCTGGGAAAAAAATTGATAGCGCCGTGCCGCCTGGCATCTTTATTTTTCTCATAGATTTCTATTCGCATCTCAAGACAACATCGACACCATGAAATTTTTGACAACAACAGGGATGCAGACGTTGGATCCATAGCTGAAAAATATCCAGAAATCAAATAAAGGATATGTTACACTGAGAGAAGTATTCACTTGATATTATCGATCATGCGTTAAAGTTAATAAATCATTTATTGGCCAAATGGACAAATAAATATTTCTTTCATGGAAATAAAGAATTTATTTAAGTTTTCGCAAATCACCTTCACTCAATATTATATCACATTTATTTATGAATAATAACATTCAATAATACCGAATAAAGACGCATTACACTGAAATAAATATATTTAGTAATAATTAACAAACTGCATGAATTATGAATGAATGTTAACGTCTGAGAGCAAAATTGAAAATTAATGGCTTTGCAGACGGAATTGAATTCTGGAATAATGACCAGTCCGTGCAGGATTTGATCCTGCGACCCTCGAATTACTAGTCCAATGTGCTAACAACTGTTCCATTGGGAAGGTTGAAGGTAAGTTTGTTAGTTTTAATTCTTCATGAACTATGACGCTCGAGAAGAATTCTTTGGAGAGTTAGGGTTGGAAGGGGAACTTATTCGCTATCGGTGGTCATCGATGATTCGATTTTTACCTTTCATCCGATTGCGTCATTCGCGATTTATCGGCAGGAATCGGGTAGTTGAATCTACCGACCACCGAACAATGTTAACTAGCCAAGATGACTGAAAACATGTCAAATGCGGTTTGTTCATTGTTAATAAATCCTGTATTTTGAGTAAACATATCGTGGAGTGGTGGAAGTTTAGAATCATTTAGTAATAGAAACCAAACGTTCGTTTATTACCAAATGAACATATGTTTTCAATTAATATATCTTATATTTGAAGAGAACTGCAGTTTAAATGAAATACATCATACCCAAATATATTAAATATTAACAAATACCGTGTAAATGAATATTTCGTTATATATGAATGAATTCTTTCAGAGGCAAGATCTGTTAGTTAATAAATGAATTGAAGATTAATAAGTGGATTTGTCTGTTAATGAATAATCTCGAAATAAATACTTTATTGATAAAAACAAATTTATTTCTCTCAGTGTAGATGCTCAGGATGTTGGGCGATGGCGACGACAGAGAAGAAGGGAGTGGAACAAGCACGTTAATAGAAGGGATACATGACACATTAGGCCAAAAAGCTGGCAATAAACACAACAAATACCTCTAAAAACCTGAAAAAAAAATAAGAGATCGGCAAAGAACAGGTCCAAGGATTGTAGGATGAAGAAGAAGAGGTATGGTGATATATGTAACCTGCCAAACTAATCCACGACGACGGCCGAAATGCTCGAAAGAACAGGTTACATTGAACGATGGCCGCGAAAGCCTCAACCAATTCATTATAGTGTTATAGTGTGCAATATAAAGATGGACGGAAAGGGCACAATAACTAGAAGTTTTACCTTCTATTTTGTTGTAGATACTGCACTCATTCTCATCAATATACTTTCCCTTTCTGTCAGGGAACACTTTACGATTCAGTTCAATCAATTTTCTCGCAAATGTCCTGTTTCCTTACATATAATAGCGAGATATTATACCCGTAAATTCAAAATTTGAAGCAGCAACCATTCGATCCTGAACATAAATTCACCAATGAATAAAATATTCATTGAGCAGATAGACAAGATTCCACATCCATGTTGGAGCAAGTTATAAATGGAACTGTAAAATATCTAACGAAAAGCAATTATTCTTGAATTTTATACTATCGGTAAATCATATTGTTATATTCCTGCTGGTTCGCTAGGGTTATGGCCGAACAGGTCGATATTTTTAACGAGAGGGGACATGCCATCGGAATGGCTACTGTAACAGGATTCCGAGATCACTTTATAAAGAAACTACATAGGTTTGTATACAACCAGACCTGCTTGATAAAGGATTAATGGCAGTAGAGGATTCGATTTCGTATGCCTGTACGTGATTCAGTCGAACATCAGTAGCATTATGAAAGCAGGAGCCTTGAGCGATCTTGAATGAATTAAAAATTCACGTGTTGTGGTCTTCAAGGGATCAATGAGATTAATGAACGTGGAATTAACTCCACCTTCAAATTTGTGAGGCAGATAACTTCCATTAGATACCATAATCATACCAGAAAATCGCAGTTAGTTAATTTGGTGAATACTCTTTTAAAATTTTTTTTTATTATAGTATTTAATACTGAGTATTCATCTTCTGAAAATTTTTTTGTAATTGGTGTACAGACAATTTTATTGTGGAAACTGGACCCCGGTGCAGAGTTCGAAAGGATTCAATTCACTCTGCCTGAGTGTGGCTCAGGCAGCTTAATTCAGTTAGGACATCTCCTGAAATATAACTCCTGAAGATGCCAAACACTCAAACTCGCGAAACGTCGAGACCTAATCCACGACGACGGCCGAAATTCTCGAGACAACAGTGATTTTTTTACTTGTTGAAATCTCTACTTTCAAATGTTTAAAAAAAATATATATGCTTAATGTTTTCAAAACCAACACCTTTGCTGACGCTGTGAAACTTCATGTAGAAGTCTTAACTGTAGCTTTCTTAAATATTCCTAAAATACCCAAAATCCACATTTTAATTACTCAGAAAATTTAAAATTACATGAAACATTGATTCCAAAAGAATTAAAAAATCGATATTCGTAAATATCGAAGAAAGGATTCAAGGGGTATTTTATTTAAATTTTTTTGAAACATTAATCACGTATATTTTTTGATACCAGATAGTAATGATTTAGAAAAATGAAAAGATAGATAGATTTTTTTGAAAAAGCTGATATTTTGGCGTAGGATATTTGGATTGAAACATGAAAAGGTGAGTGAAACAATTTTTTCTTGTAACTGGTAAAAAAACAAAATTAGATTATTCGAATTTTCAATATAAATTTTGATGTTATGTGAAAAAACTGTAATTCCTACAAACTCATCTTCTTCTCGACCTCAGATCCATCAAAATTTAATTTTGTCACATTCCCTTCCTTTTCAAATGGGTTATTTTCATTTTTTTCTGTTACTCTTTACTCTTTACCATTATCAAAGGCTTCGGTCCAAAATAGTGTAAATAGGAATTCAAAAGCAGAAGGTGTAATTCCAAAGGAGTACAAACTAAATGAAAATTTGAATACTGCATTTTGGACCACAAATAATAAAAATCCAAAAGCTATATGCGAAAACATGATTTGTCGGATGAAGAAACTAAATCTTATGTTTCGAAGCAACCCATTATTCATCAGTGAACCCACCTAAATTGTTTGATGCCATTCCCTAATCAAAATCAATCCACAGATCCTATAAAATTCTTCTTCATCAATCGAAGAAATCCTTCATGCAGAGACGCTGAAAACCAGTATCGCAGCTCCTTCTCTTACAGTTGAAACCAGTGACAAATAAACATCCTAATAGGTATAAAAGAGGATATCCATACAAGTCGTTCAATTTATTCATCTGGTAATCCGAAGAGAGTCGAGCTATAATTTCAACAATTTACAGCTACTACAGAAAATCAATTAAGTCGAAATGGAAACTGGTATTCCATTCAAAAGTTTAGAGGTGACAGTTTTTCAAGAATGTGGTCATCGTTATGAATGAATAAAAGCTATAGAGAGGAGTGAATGCTTTTAGGCGAGGTTTTTATGTACCTTATTTTTACACCGAATCCCAATGAATTAATCCGTTGACATATTTAACATATATTACTATATTACTACCCCATACATTCCATAAAACGGAATTTGGAAACTTTCTGAAATTTCATGTGAACATTTTCGAGTGTATGTGTCCATACATATGTGGCAAAGTCCCTGTATTTTCTTGTTATGCACCCTAGCATATTATTACTGACGTTGACTGCGGACTCAAAAAGCTGATAGAAAAAAAGTTTGGAATCGAGACTAGTCCTTAAATGATTAAGCTATGAATCTGTCCTAGAGATGGTAATCACGGGTTGGGGTATTTCAGTTCATGACTAGTTAATGGTTACTTTTGTTATGTCCATTTTTTTTGTATTATCGGTCATTTGTCAATACCATTTGGGAAGACTGCTCCAAACCACTTGATGACAATGTTCGCAGAAGAGATGTAGTTATAAAGAGAGGATCACTAGGTGTAGACACGGCCTTTTGAAGAACAATGCGTGGTGGGGAATATTATATTCAGTAGTTTTTTTAAAGTGTAGATACGTGTGTTTCGTTCGTGTTGATAAATCGTTGTTTAAGTGAATAAACGGCTGGAAATAGGTACACTTTAAGGGAACTAAAAAATTGTTTTTTAGTGAAGTGCAGGTTTCGTCTGATTTTCTTCACTAACTTGAGATCATCTACTAAATAGGTTGAGGGTTAGGTTAGGATTTCAATTGCAATGAAAATCGTTCCGATAATCATAGGAAATTAATTTCAGAAGTTTGTTCATTCAAGATTCAGATTATTCGCAAAATAGCGACATGTTTCAGAATATGCTGCTTCTTCGAGCAGCAGCTGAGACTTGTAGTTGTGGTACGAATGCGAAATCAATTTTAAATTCATTTTGTTCGGTTTTTGCAAATTTATTCCGAAACAATTTCATAAATAATAAGAATAATATGATTAATGTCGAGCAAACGGAGAAGAGAAAACATTTGGGAGATATCAAAGAGTTACCATTACCCAAAGATAGAAAATTATCTACCTTAGATTGAAATTGTCTAACTTTTCATGAATATATGCATTTTCGTTCTTATTGCATATAATTTTTATGTTGAAAATTTCAATATTCGTTGTGTAAACATCTTATATCTACTTATTTTCACATATACTTCAATGTCTTCATATATTGAGTTTATTATTATGTTGAGAATACTTGTTTTTTTCACGTAGAGAATTTTATTTAATTTTGTTTGGGCAAGAGTTGGCCCTACACCTTCCGTGGTTTTTTGCTGAACAATGAATTGAATATCTGATTCTCTTCGTAACTTATAATTAAGAGAATTATCTTCCAATTCCAACCAAGATTCAAACACAATAGTGAGATTTTTGCCTAGGAGTGATTAAGATATTCACTTTTTTGACTCATTAGGTTCTCATATTCTTCTTTCTTCCAGCAGAAATTCCTTC
This sequence comes from Hippodamia convergens, assembly GCA_038502775.1. Taxonomy (NCBI): domain Eukaryota; kingdom Metazoa; phylum Arthropoda; class Insecta; order Coleoptera; family Coccinellidae; genus Hippodamia; species Hippodamia convergens. The sequence goes on from CM076610.1 coordinate 26,028,756, forward strand.
AATGAATTCGCAAATGATTTGAATTCGAAATAAGATGATATCCGCGATGTGGTTTGAGGTGTGAGATCTAGTTGGGCACATTCTCATAGTTCCCGGCAAGCCTCAGTACTTTATCGAGCATTTTCCTCGTACTTACCTGACTTGATTTAGCAATACAGAATACTGCCCCATATGCGATTATAGTTCTCACAGTCATGACGCACATCCATCGCAATATTTTTGGGTTACAACCCAATTCCTGCCGCATTGATGCCTGCACGCTATAAGGTCTTCCAGTAGCATTATTCACATTCTTATTTCACAGAAGCTTATTTTCCAGGGTTATTCCCAGATATTCAACTTAACTATGATGTTAATAGTATTTTCTAAAACAAGTTGCAGAATGAGCTCCTATTCCAACACGAATGCGAAATTCGAGAACGAGCGACGAAGGAGCCAGTTTTCGAAAGCATGAGTGTTGGTTGCCCTCTGCAAAGAGTATTAGACGATATTTTCTCTACTTCAGTCAAGTTTCGTGAAATACTCTCGAATTCAAATGAAAATTCAGATTAGTGACTTTTGTATTGTATCTTGGCAGTTGGTGTGATTTACGAAATTTGACAGATTACGGAATTTGAATTGATTTGATTCGAAACTTGATTCAATCGAAGGTCAGTACTGACAACCATAAAACGAAAAATATAACTAAAACAATGCTGTAATGAGTTTCATTACAGCACTACTTCTAGTACTGTAATGAACTCATTACGATACTGAAATAGAGAAAATCATTTATAAGGACTCTGTATTAATACCATATATCTATTGCCTCATGTTACGTTTTTGTAGGTTGCCTTATCATTTTGATGGACAGTCCTGTTTTCAATTCTTATCTTGCATCAGCACCTTTGGGATCCATCTAATTCAATCCTTGATCTATAATGTTCAGCTGAGTCATTGAAGGTGGTACTTTCATCCTTTTAATTCTTCAGATCATCAGCTCCTGATCTATTTGCAAAATAATTCATGAAACTCTTTTTTCCTTCAAGAATATCTCATATTCTGTTCTATTTCTGTCCGTACTGTTATAAAAAAGAATCGAATTTCGGAAGAATAAATCATAGGAATGAAAGGAAAATCCACAAGAATGAAGTTTACGAAAGAGGGCAACTATGAGCTAATGTAACATCAGAAATTAATGAAGCAAGGGAAAATATACAGAGGTATCTTTGTTTTTTATATTATATTGGAAAGATATTCACAGAGTAAATTGCAGATGAGACGGTTGAATATCTCAAATGGAACCCCATCCGAGCTTATCGCCCTTCTGATGTGGCCATTTCGATAATTCGCTGTGCGAATTTGGTGCAGTTCATCAGGTTAAATGGAGTGTGTCGGATCGACTTATGACCCCGTAGTCCGCGCCATCAATCATGGGATTACGCGACCTGAGATGCATCTCTCGCATTTCTCGCTCATTTCATGGCGCTTCTGCCCTCTCCAAGTTCCTCCGATGTCGTTTTAATAAAACGTTTCGACGTTAAGGAGGGATTTGCAGCGAGAGTTCCGCCTTCGGATAGGGGTTGATTTCTAACGAGTTTAGTTGAATATCTAGTAGTTCCATCAAGAGCACTCGAACGGATCTACATGAGCTGATGAGCTCATTCGCTGTTTTGAGGGCATTTGAGAAAAACACTGACGTGGAGTCAGAATCTTTTGCGCCATTCTTCCTGCTCATTGCCAAGGGGGTTTTTTGCTTTTAATCTTGACAACTTCAAAGAGACAAAAAATGTCCTTAACTATTTTCAACCTCAAGTGAGAAATCGCACAATTATATACTATCAGTCGGTTTCACAAAACTTTGATTGCACCGTCGACATAATTGGAGCCACTGCGATTCGTTGACATTTCAAAATGAGAAATTCGATTGGTTCGAATTGACGTAAGGATTTTTGATCGCACAATCAAAGTTTTGTGAAAACCCACCATATAATTATTTCAAATTTTCTCAAAAAAATATCGGGTATGCCATTTTGAAACATTTTCGCTCAAGAAAAAAAACGGATTATGACATATACTTACTGCCAAAGAAACTGAAACACCTAGAAGGAGCTGTTTAAATTTCTTCTGGGAAAACAAGGTTTTTTCATGTAAACACTTTTTGTTACTTAAATATTATAGTCCATTTTTGCAAATTTTTTAAATTTTCAACAAACCACCGAGGAGATCCAAAAGTCGATGTTTAGTTGTTGTTACGAGGCCTAGAGCATGGGTAGGCGGAATTCATCACACGCTAAGTGAATTTGAAAGAGGTCGAATTATTGATCTGCGGGAGGCGGGGTTGTCATTTCGAGAAATCGGTAACCGTACGAACAGAAATCCAACTACTGCTATTATATGAGATGTTGTCAAACGTGGTATGATGATGCCCATTGGTCTTCTCTCAGACCTCTGGCACTCATAGCTTTCATTATGCCCTCTTTCCAAGTTCTCTTTGGTCTTCCTCGCTTTCTTCGATATGGTGGTATCCACTTCATTGAGATCTTAGGCAGCCGATTTTCCTCCATCCTTTGAACATGTCCATACCATATCAGCTGTTTTTGCTCTATGTCTGTGATTATCGAACCATCTATTCTCATTCGCCGTCTTATGTCGTCGTTCCGAACTCTATCTCTCCTTGATATGCCCAGTGATCTCCTAAACATATCCATCTCAGTTGCCTCAAGTTTCCTTCCATTCTGTGTCGTTATTCTCCACGTCTCCGCTCCATAAGTCAAACGGTTCTTAATGAATGTTTCATAAATATTATATTTACGTCGTTTCCCGATATCATGACTCCACAGTACGCTGTTCAGACATCCTATTGTTCTCCTGGCTTGTGTTATTCTCTTCTTTATCTCTCTGTCATCTTTACCAAACGTGTCAAATTCCACTCCTAGATAGGTGTACACTTCGCAACTTTTTACCCCATCATTTTCCAGCTGGATGTTAGATGGTTCCACTCCTATAGGTAGATATTTCGTTTTCTGCGTGTTAAGTTCTAATCCCCAGGTTTCGTACTCTTCCTGTAGTTTTCGAGCCATATATTGCAGGTCGTCCTTGTCGTTCGCTATAATAACTTGGTCGTCAGCGAATTGCAGAGTATATAGGCATGTTTCTCCAATATCGATGCCCATCGTGTTACACTTTCTCTTCCATTGGTGCAACGCTCTTGCTACATAGATCTTGAATAGCGTAGGTGATATACAACAGCCTTGGCGTAAACCCTTATATACTAAAAACCTCTCTGACAAACTTGTCGCCGACTTTTATTCTGGATGTCGTGCCCTCATATAGGTTCTTAAGTGCTCTTATGATGGTATGATTTATATTGGTTTCCTCCAAAACTTCCCACAGCTTCTTAATAGGTATTGTATCATAGGCCTTCTGGAGATCTAGGAACATGAGATGAGTTTCCTGGTTAACAGCTGTCCTTTTCTCGAAATCTGTGATTTTATTTTTATGTTTTTTGTGTATCATAATCGAAACACCCCTTCTTGCCCTTTCATGTTTTTGGACTTCAGTAAATATATGTATATAGTTGTCTAAGACTTATGGCCATTAAAAACCGATTTGCGACAACTCGCAGTTGTTAGGAGAACAAGGCCATTCTGTAACTGACCGAACAGTTTACCGCCGTATAAGTTCTTTTGTACTGCAGCATTATCGACCCCATCTTGTATTACCTCTTACGGTTGGGCAGAGCCGGCAACGATTACAGTGGTGCAGAGAACGACAACATTGGAATGTGGAATGGCATCAGGTCATCTTTTCTGATGAATCTCGATTTTCCTTGGGTGCACATGATGGCCGAGGAAAGGTTGGACGACGTCGAGGATCAGGACGTGAAACTCATTTTGAAGTTGAGCGTCATGTACAGCGGACAGTAGGCGTTATGTTATGTGGTGCTATTGCACATACAAGTAGGTTACCTTAGTCGATAGCGCTGCTTCACCTTCAACAAATAGTGTAGCCATCTGTTCTTCCTTACCTTAATCTGTTCGGGAATCCAATATTTCAGCAAGATTATTCTCGACCTCATGTTTCCAGAGTTAGATCAAACTTTTTTGAAGCTGCCCATGCGAATCTTTTGCCGCCGAGATCCCCCGATTTTTCGCCCTTAGAGCATGTTTGGGACATCATGGATCCCCACGGACTTTGAACAACTCTTTTTCCGATCTTTTTTTCAGAAATACTCTTTGCCCTTTGATCTTTGATACATAATTATTTCAATCTTGTTGTGATACGAGCTTGGCATTGCAGAAGTTGTAAACTTCAGTGTCGTTAGTTTACAATTTACTACTAGAATTCAATTCGATCGCATTGTCATTCTTCGAATTATTGAGAACAATAATTTTTAAAATAGTATGAAAAGAGTCTTCCGGGCTTATTGGCCGTGGTCCATTAGGAATAATTTCACCTAACGTTTCGCCTACAACTTCGGTAGGCATCTTCAGAGGATTCTCGGTCTAAGGTTGTACCTCGAACGATGAATTTCTGACACTGTGTCACAAATTCAGCGTTCGAGGTACAACCTTAGACCGAGAATCCTCTGAAGATGCCTACCGAAGTTGTAGGCGAAACGTTAGGTGAAATTATTCCTAATGGACCACGGCCAATAAGCCCGGAAGACTCTTTTCATACCAGTATATCCGGTCGTGAAAGCCTTGAACTATTCATTTTTAAAATAGTTAAGATATCTACTGGTACTTTTCTGTAATAAAAAATTCTTTTTCTACAAGCGTGCGCTTTCAACCCTTTTCTCGCACGTATTTCAATTCATAAAGATTCACATTGTAAAACAGTTCGGAAAAGAGCCCTGCTACTCCATTACAGGGATTTTTCTCTTGTATTTGAGAATGAACTGGATTATGAAATGTTTCTACTATGCACCGAAAGCCACCGATGAGGTTATTATAGAAACAATATGCAGAATTATTTTTGTCATTCATGTGTATTACGAATTGTAAATATTTTCGAATTTGTTCTGTGTATCGAATTCAAATCGATCTCATAAAAGCGCTTAAAGAAAAAATATTGTTCCCAACTCGTGCGGAAAGTTGCTTTCCCGCACTATACTGCTTCCCGGCAGTTTCGTGCAGGAAAATATCTCTTTCCGCACTTATCAGGATAATAACTATTTCATTCATATCGCATTCAAACCTAGCTTTCGAAAAATAAGGTTTACTTCTTGAGGGCTACTAAGAACGACACATTATGACGAAATAAATATAATGGAAAACACAAGTACCAGTGAATGCTAAATATACATCGAAAGATACAGAAATATACACTCTCCTATAATAACTAATAACTTCAAAAAGTTCATATTATAGGTAAGGCGAAATACCTACGTGTTTGTTCAACACATTTTGTGAAATATCTTGAGAACCGTTTGAAATAAACACAACATTCCAACGGCACAAAGCAGCACAAACCTAGCACAATTTAGCACAACAAAAATTTTCTCGAAAATAGAAATTGATGGATGCTGGGCAAACTTTACAAACACTTTTGCCAGGTATGCTATTTTTCCCACAATCTACAAATTTTTATTTTTTTCTAATAAGGAAAGAGCACATTTGCAGCAAAAATTTTTCCATTCATTTGTGAGGAGAAAAAACGAAAGAGCTGGGCTATCCTTTTTTTTCAATTTGGATTTTTCAGGAAAAAAGACAGAAAAAGCCGAAAGCACAACTCAGTACATGCATAGCTCAATGTTTTTCAGTTATTGTAACAACATTTTTCCAAAAGTGCTGGACTGACCCAATTTTTCGGTTTTTAAAATATTTCGAGAACCACGTGGAATTATGAAAAAATTTCAACGGCACAAAGCAGCAAAAACCTAGCGCAATTCAGCACAACAAAAAAAACTTAGAAAATCCAAAGAGTGCTGGGCTAACTTCAAACACATGTTATAAAGCCCCAATTTTTCAGTAATGTTTCACTCCCAACCAATTAGAGACAGCAGAACACGCGCAGGAGCTTTTCCATCCTTTAAAAATTTATTAATTGAGTTTGTTCCAAAGGCCCCAAACAAGTTTCTGAAAATGAAGAATCCCCGAGAATGAATTTCAAACGACAGTTATCGTAGAGTTATCATCCCTTTAAACTGCTCATTACAACTTGTAGGACAATGAATAAATACCGAATGTAGCTCCAGAACACAACTAACGCTTGAGTATTTACTCTTTTTAGAAGAAAAGTAGATATCGCAAAAAGCGCTATATGCAAGGGCGGTCCTAAGGAGGGGCTACAGGGGGTAATTAACCCCCCAGAACACCTCAACCATTTCAAATTTTTTTATCCATTTATGAAATGAAACTAACAAATCTATTTTACTTATAATGATTAACAAAAAATAATGAAAAACAAGAAAATAAATTAAACATTTTCAGCACGTAACTTTTTGTCACATATCTCCACAATGTTGAAAATTTTATACATTGGCTAATATCAAGAATACTGACCGGCGAATGGTATGAGCCCATTTTTCATGTCAAATATAAGCATATCATTTAAGGGGGGGCAAAGGGTATTTTCAGTGGCAATTCTTTTACCTTTCTTTATTTTACAAGTTATACATCAAATTGGCGCGATGATATCGAATTATACAGGGTGTCCCACCGGGAATGTCCCTTAGAAGTTTATGGAGAAAAAATATATTTCGATCACAAATTTTGTGTGAAGATATAAGCCAAGTTGACATTCAATTATTATATATTTTTAAATATCAAAAACTTCGTCCTTCGCCGGAAATGGTATCAACTTTGTTATTTGTAATGGAACATCCTATAATATGATGACTTTTTTGGATATATCTCCAAATGAAACATTCAATCACTTTGTGAAGAACATAAAGTTTTGATATACTGGAAAGTAAAATGAGTGTCTCAAAGATGAAATTCGATTATCGAATGATTTTTCTACATAATCTTCAAATGGGCATTCCCGGTGGGACACTCTGTGTAGGTATATATTTGTTGGAAAAAATTCCCTCCCCCCAAGAAATTCACCCTAGGACTCCCATGGCTATATGGTTATGGTAGACGAACATACTTTACGGAACTATTTTCATCGAATTAGGTTGCTGGGTGCACTTTTCCATAAACTTACAAATAAATGTTTTCGAACGGAAATAAAATGGCTATTCCTTCCTTCCACATCTCATTCAATATCCTCTCGATTTACGTACCCGTGAAAAACAGGGTGTCGCTCCACATCGACATACGAGAATGTTAGGGTCGCCAGCGTGATAAATATTGGGCTATAAGTGGGTGTGTGACGTGGCAAGCCCACGTCTTCCCGGTGCGAAACTGTCGTGGAATCAGTCGCTAGAGCGTGTAATTGAATGGAAGCATGGGTATCAGCTTCGGTATAGTTTTTTTATTGCCTGAAAGGGGATTTGAATCTAATCATCAAGAAAGGAGATATACATACAAATTCCAGTCATTTAAGGTTTTATCTTCGGAAAAATTCCTAGTGCACGAAATTTTGTTATGAACTTTCACTTTGGGCGATGTCATGAAGATTTGAGAAATTGACATTGATATTATGCTGTGCCAGCTAAAGTTGAAAGGTCACGAAAATCAGTTTCTTCCAAATATCTCCAGACCTTTTGATCGGAGGAAAATGAAGATCCTTAGAAAAATTATTTCTCGTAAAATTATATACCATCTACTATTGATAAGATTAACCATATTTGGTGTAGAGCACTGAGAAAGTGACTACATGATAAAAATATATAAAAACAAGATATGAAAAGAAATATTGACAAACCGTTTAATTTATTGATGGTGATTAATGTATATTCCCGAATCCATTATTTCTAAATTGTAAATTGCATATTTTTCATTATTCAAATAATATACCCACAACATTGGGTAGCTAAGAATGATTTCGATATTCAAAATATACCATGTGTTCAGTGCCATAAATATTTTTGTATCCATGCAAAATTTATCTTACTTCTGTCAATTGGCCAGTTGAGTTATAATGATTATTAGTGAGTTTCCAATACGTATGTAAATAAAAGTGTGTAAAATATACCACTCAATCCATTTTATAAAAATCGAAAAAATCATGTAGGATTGTGCTTCATGAAAATACGCTCTTCCAATTTCAATGCCCTATCGTTCTACTCCAATCAGTCCGTGAATAAAAATGTGTTCTAACTATGCCAAGACGAGAGCGCCACGGACCGTGTGTTGCCTGCCTATCCTAGGGACCGACGACGTTCAAGCTCTCAAGTACAGCGAGCCTTACCTATTTGGATGAGATGTATCGATAAACTGTAAATACCAATGAAACGAAACAATAACTAACTTGAATGATTTCTGTTGGAGTTTTATACAGATAATAATAAACATTATAATCGCCTCTTAGTTAATGTTGTTTCATAATCGAGAATCCGATGCTTAAAACGAAGTTTTTTCGTATTTCATACTTTTCATAGACGTGAATGCTGAATTCAATAGTACTTATAAATTTCCGTGTATTTCCAGAAAATTTTAGCTGAGAAAAAAATTCTGAGCGATGGCTAATTGCAGGCTCAATACTTCACCGGTACGGCAAATTTAACTCCGTACAGGGGATGCCTCGATTCGTAAACATCGGGATACCTTGATTGCTTTCGTTTGTTTCGAAGGATGACGTGTCAGTTGTTTTTGATATTTCGCGATTCGTACCCTCATTTAGTCTCAATAAGTGTAAGTTTTAGTGACGTAGTGTTTTTTCGGCTCGTAATTTTGAATTATTTGACCTTGAACGTTTAGTTCAGAAAATTAATTATTTCATGGACAATAATTAGGTTAGAGAAATATTAGCTTTTAGTGAAAATCCGGTTATTGTAAATTTTCAATTGAAGCGATGAGAAATTCATCATATGATGATAGGCTCTTTTTTGAAAAACATGCCAAGACCGTGCCTAAGGAATCGGGAAATCAATCATGTCATATCCTATATCCGTTTGAATTTTCCACCTGAAACTACTAGTTTTATGATTTTTTGAACAGAGTGCAACTGGTGATGTTCACTCAATATTATGAATAACGATAGATCAAAATCTTTCAATATGGTAAATTTGGAGGAACCCGTGGAGAAGGATATTTTTGTCAAGAATTATTAGAGAATAACTGTTCTGTTGAGTAACATAACCTTTAATAGGGATATGCGGATGAATTTGTTATTGCTCATTTGTTATTCTCTGGAAGTTCATTTGAACATGTCCTTTGATAATTTATTGATTGATATCAAATACAGCAGCAATTACTTCTAATGAGAAAGAAATACTTTATTTTTGCTAGAATTGCTTCTTGAAGTAATATTTTATTCAAATTTCCTCATATAAAGATTAGTACATAGACGATATTTAAAATTATTCTTCAGTTTCTAAGATTTTCAGTAGATATTGCTATAGAATTCAACGGACGTTTTCCTAGATCGTCAATGAGTTGTCTACTAGCATTAGGACCCAATCGAGAGATATTAAACAATAAATAGACTGAAACCTAGTGTTACTCTGCTTTTAGACAGTTACTGAAGGTATTTCCTCTCAACAGGAAACATGAAGGGATTTCCGGGACGACTGTTACTTCCCTGCACTCGTCCCCTTAAAAGAATAGAATACATATTTTGTGGAAAACAGTCGAGAGAGAGCAATTCGGTATCCTCATTCACCCACCTGAGGTAAGTATGCACTCCGTGTCAGATGTATGGCTCAGGACTGCAGTCGGACGGGCAAAAAGTCTCCCTCAGGTACCAACCACAATTTCACTTCCCCAGGTCGGTTAGAAAAAGAGGGAACGAAATTAATGAAGTTAACTGAAAGAAAATTTTCTGAATGCTACATAAGAACTGAAACACGAAAAGAAATCTAGGAAACTCTAAGTCCTCAGCAATATCCAAGAACTCGTAACTAACCTGCTACTGATTCGGAATAAATTCCTAATCAGTGAGCATCTTCCCTTTATAACCTCCGAAAGAGAGAGAGAAAATATCTGTGAAAAATCGTCAAATTTCTCAAATTTCTTGGCGGTGAAAATCTCTCCGGTTCAGGCTTATCGCCTAACGGCAAAGATTCGCGGGACTAAAAACCCGATAATCAGAAATAAACAGCGTTTTCCATACCTTTTTCTTCTAAACGGTTTACTTCTGAATTAATGAAATGAAATACTGGAAATCAAGCATTCAAATTGAAAATGAGAATGGACTTTTTAAATTTATAATTGAAAATGAAATGATTTTGGAACAAGAAAATGTAAGAGAAGTCTGATCTTTTCTCACAGAAAAGTCATGCTTCGTTACAATAGATGACAAGTTACAAGCAAAGAGTACAAAAAGTAATATTAACTTGAGTCATCTACTTTACTTCAATAACAATTTGAAATCTAATATTTTATTGATGGCAGCTGGAAACGAATCATCGACTGATGAGGAAATCTTGAAAGTTGAATAGATAGTCGTGTTCAAGAAGGTCAAAACTCAAATCTGAAAATAGAAGACGATATCAGAAAAATGTATGCAATAAAAAATGAGTCATGAAAATGTTTCAATTACTTAGTTGAAGATTAAAGTATTATTGTTGTGACAGCCCCGAATGAAAGAACATTCGATGAAAAAATTCCGAATTAACATAATGTGCACATATGGTATAGTATGCAATTTCTTTATGCTATACAGAACTGTCCATGGCTAATGAGTACACAATCCCTGTTAACCCCTCTTTTATTTTGTTAAACCGCGTATAATTTTCAGTGGATTTATTACCCCTAAAACATATGATCTTCCATAATAAATCGGGAAGCACTTGCTACCGGCCTCTCTTCTCAAAACGATGCACGCCCTCATCAACAATACCAAAATTGTATATTTTAGCAACAAAATATGGAAAAAAGTTCGAATGGTAGAATTACAACCATCACACCCATCATTCGGAATGGTTCGTGTTTCACAGCCGCGAGCGCAGGTGTCGTGTTCGCGCCACGTATAAATTTATATCGAAAATTAAAAATCGGCACCTCTACAGGCCCGAAAAGATGTGTTCTCGATGAATGTTCGGGAGGTGTATCATTATGGATGCATGATTATTGTGATGCGATGGGTAAAGAGCAAGGGAATATTGAAATTAAGACAGGAAATAAGTCGATTACCAGTGGATTAGAGTTATTTGAGAGCGGTGAGCGTATGACTGATAATTAACCATAATCAATATCTACGAATCTCGTGAGATTTGTTCTTCCGAATGACGATTCATGTAGGCAAGTTGTTCGACTCCATGGTATTTATTACTGGAGAGAAACGTATTTCTGCAGAAGAACTGAAGAAAATTCTAGAAAAGACTGACAGATATTGAGGAACCGAAAAATATATCCATAAATTCTATCTACATGCTCTTACATTTTCAACATATGAAGAAAACTTAGAACTTAGAACTAACCAAACTTTGTAACATAGATGAGGAAATTGACCTAACCCTTTATAACTGGGACCGTAATGTCCCACTCCTTCTTCTGCAAAAACTATTAATGTTATGCTTGTTTTATTTCTCTTGTGTTGTTGGATGCTTAGGTCGTACTAGTGAAGATTCTCCTTAATGTCTTTCCGATTTCATTATCGCTTGATAGGTGGCGTTAGAACTGCCTTATTGGGACATATTTATACCGGCGGTCAGGGGAATCCCGGCTTCAAACAGTTTCTCTTCTGAAATATTAAGTAAATCTAACTAATTTTATACAACAAATTTTAGCAAATCACTCTTTTTCTATCAATAATAAAGTCATTGTAATGGGTACGATGAATTTTTATCTGAATTTCATGATTTTTTTACTTACTCGGAAATATTCAGTAGGATAAAAGAATTATTGAGTTAGTACTCGATTCTTCCATCGATCGGTCGATTTAAACTGAGCTCCGTAAAATCTTGCCCATATATTGGATAAAGTTTCATATTAGTTGTTGAAAATTGTACATCTTGTTCATAAAGAATCAGGTTTCAAAATGTGATAAAAATTATAAAGTTAAGTTGAATCTTTTAGGCACGGCAGGTCTCAATAGGAAGTGTAGCTGCAAATTCAGACGTTACCCATTTATTGGAGAATACTTGCGGTCGGCGATAAGATCTACATCTGTGAATCATATCTACATTCTGATAAAAATGAGTGAAATCTGCAACAAGTGTCAAACCAAAAGAAAAACTGGGGAATAATCTGAATCTGAATCTGTGTTATGCTCATTTAAATGTAAACAGACATTCCATATTTGAGATGTGCTGAACTGTCTCTAAGGGATTTGAATGTTATATTGAATGGAAAAGGAATATTTTGGCTATGCGAGTCTTGTCCCGAAATACTTGGTATGAGTGGTTAATTAGAAATTCTAAAGGAGTACCTCGAAACCGATTTAAATGCAATACGAAAATCTATTAAAGATATAAAGTCGAATAATAAAGCTGATTGCTATGAGTTGAGTGGATACGCTGCAAAAAAACTTAAAAGTGCTATTGGGATAAGGCCTTATTCTGTGCAAGAATCAAAAGTTACGAAAGAAATTGTACAGAGCGCTGTGAAGCCGGATTCATTATCTGTGGGAATATCAGCCATGAGAAATACAAAAGAAGGTGGAATTGTAATTGAATGCAAGACAAAAAATGAAATTGTTAAATTCAAGCAAGTTGTTGAAAAAAACCTAGGTGAAAACTATAAAGTTCATTTTTCTAATTTTAAAAATCCATGCTTCATAATTGTAGGAATAAACGACAAACTTACATCTGATGAATTGAAAGATTGCATTATTAAGCAGAACTCTCTTCCGAAAGATACGGATCTTGTTATAAAAAACCATGAAGGAATGGAAAAACTCAAAATATCAAGCTATAATTGAATGCAAACCAACAATACATGACAAAGTTCTAAAAGAAGGTGTCTTATGCATAAAATGGTCAAGATGTAGGGTTTATGACCATTCAAATATATTCAGATGTTTTGCATGTGGAGGTTCCAACCACAAAGCATCGGAATAAAAATCTGAATCTAAATGTCTAATTTGTTCAAAAAAAAACATGAAGGTAAACCATGTGAAGGTTCCTCGAAGTGTAATAATTACACGAAGGCCAACTGCAAGTTCAAACTAAATCTAGAAGTAAATCACTCCATATTCGACACAGAGTGTCCAACATACAAAAGGCAAATTGAAATACAAAAAAAGAAAACCAGAATATCAGGCAACTCTGAACAGCAATCGAAGCCAAATGAAAAGGAGTCTTTCAAAAATTTGAATATTCTGCATCAGAACATACAATGTATCCGTAATAAAATTGAACAACTGAATCAAAGTGTAGATATAGCGTGTTTCTCAGAGCATTGGCTGCAAGAGGGCGATTTACCTGAAAACTACCATATATTGCTGCAAAATCCTAAAAAATGGCGGAGTTGCAATTTTTGTACGCAATGGTTTAGAAGCTGAGGTTTCAAGACTTACATTCCCGGAAAATCCAATGGACCGGTTGTTTGAGATGTGTGGTGTTGAACTATGTTTCAATAATGATTTTAAGCTAAAAATAGTAACAATATATAGATCGCCAATCCAATCGAATTGTGACCAGTTCTTCTCTAAATTAGAGCGGTACTGTCTTCAGTTTGTAGGGGTGGTCGTGGGGTGGTACTGTGTGGTCATTGGAATATCGACTTCCTTGAGGATTCTGTTTTTTAAGTGTCAGCTTTTAGATCTAACTTTTTCTTATGGTGTGGAATTTTTGACGCGACAGGCTAGTCTCGGAGTGAGTAAAGATAGGTGCATTGATTATATTTGCAGTAATTTGAGCAAGCAGTGTATTGTGGATCATATAATAGATGCGAATGGCATATGCACAAATTCATAGCATAATATGTCTAAGGAATCCTGGGATGAGGTCTACACTTCATCCTCAGTAAATGAACGCTGTTGAAATTTTATGAACACACTTTCTAATTATAAAGATAAATCGATTCCTATGCAACAGGTTAAATCCACATATACAGGACGGTCTTAATCATGGATTACGAGTGGTATAAAAGAATTACAAAAAAAAACTTAACTGCAGCGAATCAATTACATAATATTGTACTCTATAACGCAGATGCGAATGAGTCTAAAGCTTGGGACATTGTTAAGGTCGGAAATTAATAAAAAATAAACTCAAAATAGTAATCAATGATAACTGATAAACGACACAAAAACTATTTCGAATCACTTGATCAATTTTCTAGGTGAAATACCCAAAAGCATGTCGAATATTTCCGCGAACGCGGTGCCAAATGAAAAAGTTGATATTCCCTCTAGAATGTTCATTCGCCCAGTTTGTACCTCGGAAATATAAAACACAATAAATGATTTGAAAAGTACAAAATCACATGGATACGAAGGTGTTTCTACAGATTTGCTTAAGAATATTGCACCATATATTCTGCGTCCTCTGTCGGTACTGATAAATGAAAAATTGTTGATGGAAGAATTCCCCGACTTACTTAAAATCGCTAGAGTAAAAATGATCTATAAAAAAGGAGATCCAACCAAGACCAGTAATTATAGTCCAATTTCATTACTTCCGACCTTTGCAAAAGTGTCATCTTCAAGCGAATGGTTTCATATCTAGACAATTTGGGTTTAGGAAGGGTCAATCCGTCATTTTGAGCTTCATAACTCATATATACGAAAATATGAATAATAACAAAAAAAGGTTAGGTGTATTCATGGATTTGAGCAGGGCCTTTGATCTCATTTCTGAATTCTGGATAAATTGAACTTATTTGGATTCAGGGGATTGATTAATAAATTGATTGCATCCTATTTATCGGATAGATCATAATTTGTGGAAATAAATGGGGTAAAATAAACAAAAATGGGTTTGAAACATGGTGTTCCACAGGGGTCGGTCCTTGGACCATTATTGTTTTCAAGTTTTGTTAATGACCTTCCCGATATGTTGGCGGATCCGGACCAGCTGGTGAGGTTCGCTGACGATACCACAGTAATTCAAACGGACTCAAACCAGATGATTTCACAGCGGGAAACACAAATACTCATAAATACCTTATCATCTTAAATTCAGAAGTAGTGTTAACGACGATCGATGATTAATGAATTAGTTTAGATAGGTTTGAAGGTCTCAAACAAGAAAAACCACTTGTGTACAAAGCCGACGTTTCGTTTATTATATAAACATCCTCAGGGCAGGTACAGTTGATGTCTGTTCCTTGCCTAGGAGATATGTTCCGTCTGACTTTACGTGATTGTTTGTATGAATCCCGTTTGACAAAGAGAACCACATAGTACCTGCCCTGAGGATGTTTATATAATAAACGAAACGTCGGCTTTGTACACAAGTGGTTTTTCTTGTTTGAGACCTTCAAACCTATCTAAACTAATTCATTACTTATCATCTTGGTTCGAAAAAAATCTTCTATTTTTGAATGTCGATAAAACTTTATTCCTCAAATTTCATCTTCACAACACGGCAACAGAAGGGGATAGAAGTCTGTTGATAAGAAGTAACGGTAAAACAATACAGCAGGTAAAACATACAAAATTTTTGGGTGTCATTGTCGATGATCAGTTGAGTTGGTGCCAGCACATTGATTATCTATGTAATTTGCACTCACCTATGTGCTTTGTGTTGTACCGACTGAAGATGGTTGCAAACCAAGGAATATGTTTATCATATTACAATGCCTGTTTCAGATCACATATAACCTAAGGAGTTGTGTTTTAGGGACGTTGTTGCATTAAAAGGGTACATATTTGTGATACAAAAGCTAGCAATTCGTAATATTGCAGGAGTGAGTGAACTACGTCGTGTAGATTACTGTTCAAAAGATTAAAATTTCTTCCGCTAGCATGCATTTATATATTGGAGATAGTTTGGCTATGTGAAGGTAAATTTGCATACATTTCAGACAAATAATACCACGACTACGAGACTCGTGGCCTGCACGGGCTCATGACACCATACCACACATTATCCAAATATGAGCGAAGGCCAAAATATATGGAAATCAAAATCTATAATAAATTGCCATCCTACCTCAAGGAAATACACAATATATCTGTTTTTAAAAAACAAACTAAAGATTTCTTAATGTCAGAATGTTTTTATAATGTTGAAGAGTTCCTTTTATTGGGGAATAGAGAGCATGATGTTGCGATTTGGATTTTACTTATTGGCTTGATTTGATGATTGTCAGTTATAGATAATTAATTATTTTTTCTAACAGGAATCTGGACAATGAAAATAATGTAATTCTCTAAACTATATTTATTATATTGCCGACGTTTCGAAACCCTGAATAGTTTCTTTCTCAAGGCTAAAATAGCAAACGATAGATGAACTGGTAAACCTTCCTATCATGTTTATGTTACCACATGTGTCACAGATATCTTGGTCTATAGCATTTTCCGTGTTGTTTATGTTTTTGAAAGATTTTAAATGAGAGAAAATGAATATATTATAGGAACTAGAAAAATATCAACTAAACTGCTTATTATGAGGTTTGTACTGAAACATCTAGCCAAAAAAATGTTCATCTATGGTTTGCTATTTTAGCCTTGAGAAAGAAACTATTCAGGGTTTCGAAACGTCGGCAATATAATAAATATAGTTTAGAGAATTACATTATTTTCATTGTCCAGATTCCTGTTAGAAAAAATAATTAATTATATCTACATGGACGTTAATTCCAACTCAGTTATAGATAATAGACTTTTAAGTTTGACATGTCCAATACCTATGTTTATACACTTATGTTTGTACCTGGTTTAAGGACAATATATTATTATTATTAATTTTTTTTTTATTTGGTTCAGTATTTTTAATAATTTTTGAACAGAAAAATATTTCAGCTAGGGAAAATTTCAATGAAATTCCAAAAAAACTAACCTAATCTGAAGCTTCTTACTAATTTTCGATTCCTCGAAGTTTTCTTTAAGGGCAACATATTCATACAGAAAAACTTGATTTATCAGCTACTTTTAACAGTGGTTTTTTCATACATTCAAAATTCTAATGGCACCGAATTGCAGTGGAGTGGAGCAAAACAAAATCGTGGAGGAATATTTCCTGCAGTGCATCACTTTATTCAAGACAATGACCAAATTATCGAATTGAATCGAAAAATACGGTGTGATAAATATTTTTATTATTTTTCTTTCGCTTCATTGTTATTAGTTGCCAAGAAAAATGTGATTGAATTTTAGACAAGAATTTTTTTTATGCTGTTTTTATGAAATTGTATGTTTATTTTTGTGTTTTTTTTTTAAATATGAATTTTAGTCTACACTTTTCAACATTATTTCGCTCATTTTGTAGGTATATTCGATCATTTTCAGAAAGTTGAGGTAATTAAATTGATAGGAGACTATTGTCTGGGACAATAATTTCAAACCCAAAATTTTAGTTAGTCGCATTATAGGGTGACTTTATTTGCCATGCAATATGAACATATATATGCAATAACAATATTGTGAAACTAAAAATGAAATTAAAATTGCAAACAACAAAAATATTCATAACGCGAAAAACTCACATTATTCCACATTCACCATCATTCAATTCTCAATAAGAGCACACGTTAAGACCTGTCCATGTTGAATTATAAACTGAATTAGGAAATCATTTATAATTGAATGATATCAGCGCTACGGATCCATCAGAACGAAATACAATGAATTCTGTTCCCTATATAATTAAACAGTTGATAAAATTAACAACTGAGCCTTTCGTTAGTGACATTATTGATTCTAATCTAATAGTTGTTCGTAATTAACTTTGAATTACAAACGGTAATCGGTAGGGAGATAAGTTGGTATAAACTGTTTTATGTTTTAATATGGGTGGATGGCGCACGAGCGACCAGTGTCGGGCTGTAAATTTCCTCTAATCGTTAAAATATGATCGGGTGCAAAATTACGATGTTCGGTTTCCTTCAGATGGCCCTGATAGCTTTATAATTTTGTTGGACTATTAGCTTCCAGGAAAATTGATCTAATGACGTAGTCTGTCCCTGGGAGCTGGCTAGAATATGGTTGATTTTTCAAAAGATCCGCAACTTTTTCAGTTACAACAACTATGAGCACCTGGAGGAGCGTTTCTTGGTAATTTTGAAAAAAAAATTGAAAGATCATGGTTCTAAAGGAAGCAAAACCGTATAGTTCCACAAGTTATAACTACTACATCCAAAGCCTATTGTGATTAAATTTCAGTTCTTGTTGTTTCCATCATTCTTTAAACCTCTTGTCAAATCAATAGAAATAATATAAATAATACCCATTAGATCACTACAATTACTTTACATTTTCTCATTTAAAAATGCGAAAACATAAAATCTATCGATCTTATTGCCTGGGAGATTATTATGCTGTAGTTGGAAAGGCTATTGAAAAAATATACCTATGAAGTCGAAAGGTTTCGTATGTCTGATTTCAGAGATATAAACAGCATTTCACACATTTGACAGATATTAAATAAACCCGTGGCAGAAGGCTAACATATAATAAAAAAATATTAATTATAATATAGTTTATAGTGACATTAACATAAATCGCAGAGTCTTAAGCATGTACGCGAATAACAATTAACATATGAACATTACACAGTGGCCACTTTTCAAATCAAATCTCATTCAAAACCGAAAAATACCATAAATAATAATATTATATTAATTATCATGAAAACTCTGCCTAACCGATAACTATATTCTCGCACTATTCTGTTCTACAAGATGTAGCAGAATGATTGGATTTTATACGGTATTACAGAAAACCATTTATGGACGTAACTTTCTCAACAGTCATATTATAATATGTTATATTCCCTTACAATTTTAAATTCTGCTTATTATGCCGCATTCCTTTCTTAATATCTTACCCTTTGCCACTCTCAAATGTGTGTGTCAATACCACCATGATGAATTTCCAGTAATTTCTCCACGAATAAAGATCTTCTGGATGTGAAATCACCCAAATTTATTTCATAAATACCCCAGAAAGCAGTGATCCATCATAATAGGGAACAGAATCGTTCCTGCCAACAGATTTCATTTAGATAAGCGGGTGACAAGCTCAGGTAATGGAACTGATCGATTGGCATCATTGTCCAGACCACAGATCTCCGTGCTTTGTGTTCTCATCGGGACGATGACATTTACGTAACAAATGGGCACTCTTGAGTGATGTCCCTCGATAGTATAATAGGTTTTTGGATGAAGCATGTGTTGCGTTGGGTGAAGCATAACTTTATAGTTGAATGTCATTGATGACTCGTCTTTGAGTTTTAAGTTATGCAATAGAAATATAATAAAATAAGGTCAATCACAGAGTCGAAGGGAAAATGGTATATGGCTCTGTGGCCCGCTCAAGCCAGGAAATTGTAGAAAGCCAGAAGGATCGTGGCTGGAGGATCTGCGACAAGGCGAAGGCCGATTATCTAGCCGGTAATCCCCCGACACTCGCCACGTGTGCCGTTTGATTGGGCCGTAAGTTGTGTTCGTCAGTGCGGATTACAGACGGTTTCACGCGTCACTAGCACGTAATCTGCTTAGCTCTGACATTGATAAGGATGAATAGAACGCCCCGGCAAGTCATTCCGTGGAGATCTGACCGGACGATCGAGAAAGCCATGACGCTGTCAGGTCTACCACGTAGAGATTGAATTGATTGGGAAGAAAAGATTGGAGGTTGGATTTTCGAGTCATTTCTCTGTGTTATTTTTATTTTTCGAAATCTTTCGAATTAGTGAGTCAATTTGAAACTTCGAATTCGAATTTTTTCTTTGGAAAATCCGGAACAAGCCATCTGACAGAAGTTAGATTTGTGCCTAATTACATTACTCATAGAGAAGAACTCTTCGTTATTTTTCAAATTTATAGAATTCGACTGAAATTATAAAAAACCAATTTAGCAATGAAACATGAAATATTCATAAATATACCTAACCAAATTCTTTGTTTATGTTTCAGAAGAACGATGGGAAAAATAAAAAAGACATGACAAGTCAAAAGATAGGTATTGATACCCGTCCTTGTTGTCTTCTGTTAGTGCAAACCATTCCCGTGATGGAATCTGTCCTATCTTTCCATGACTGACTTGAAGTTTTCATATTATTGGTAGGTACATGAAAATGAGGGTCAAATGTGTGGAATTCATGAAAAAGTCGTCGAATAGCCTTCAATAAGATAAAACAGCTCGTATAGAGAGTCCGACTTCTATGCGAGCCGGAATTTCTGGGGGAGGATCTTGAACATCTACAGCAGACATTCATCGCCAATGGATATAATGTCCGAGAAATTCAAAGGAAAATAAGACAAAAAATTTCCACACTTGATATTATCACATCACAACTCACCCCAATGGAAGAGCTATCTTACCATACATCCCTTAGGTCACAGATAGAATTGGTAGAAAACTGAAGAGGCACAACATCGAGACCGTTTATAAGCCGCCTCAAAAACTTGGCAAAATGATCAGATCTGCAAAGAAAAACCCACTTTCACAAGCCGGTATTTATGCGATACCTTGTGACTGCGGCAAAGTCTACATTGGCATGGGCGCCCGCAGAATTTTTTCTCAGGGGGGGCAAAAAAAATCGTCGAAAAACGATAAGGCGCTTGCGACATCAGTATTCTATTTCAATTTTTATATTCATGCATGAGCGCGCGCAGAATTTGTTAAAAATGATTAAGTTTTCCACCTCAAAATTTTTTTTACATCAACAATATAAGGCGATATGTATAAGATAATACGGTAACTGTTTTCTAAACAAATCACAATCCATGAAAGAATATAAACAGGAAAATGAAATATAAATAATATGAAGAAAGGAATGAAATAAATTGTATGATTGCTAATAACTACAGATACATCATCCAGTAATAACGAAATAAAAACAAATATACATATACGCTCGATAAAATGATATTCATAAAAACCATACATGAATAATAATGAAATATGAAATATAAATTAAATGAAACAAACCATAAATTCAAAACTAGAAACTCAGAGATTATTCGAAATAACACAAAATAAATATATTATCAAAATGAATTGATTATAAAAAAAAATAACACACACACAAAAATAATAATAATAATTCTGAAAATAAAATACCGGAATCGTAATACCACGCATATTTTATTCTGAACTAAAAACCAGCCTTCTGTTAGTCTCAAGAAATTCAATAGGAAGTTAATTCCTATATTTTTCTTAGATTGTTTCTTTATCAGTACACGAGGAACGAGTCTGCATTGATGTATAAAGGTTTATTTTTTCGGTGTCTTATAGCGAGCGTCATTTGAAAAATTTTAGAATATCCATATTTTCCAAAAGTAAATTCATCATATTATAAAAATATATGAAATATATATAGAAACATAAGTAAAAGGACTCTCAAGAAACAAGAAAAAAACAGTCTTCTGGGACTACCGATATAAGTGAAATCTGAGCAACTTGTAAACTGTATCGTCGAACTATTTGGTTATCATTTTTGAAGTAATTTTGGTTTACAAAGGAGTGTTTATGATCAGGGATCAAGGAAGTTCAAATTGATCATTAATACTTCCTTACAAATCAAAAATTATTCGCAAATAATAATCTTATGGGTCGACGCTCTACGATACAATTCACGTGTTACTTTGTTTTCACTTCTATCCGCAGACCCCAAAGGCTGCCACATTTCGAATTTTTTACAGTTCTTAGCAATAATCTACAATTATAATAGTTGAAATTTCACATTGAGAGGCGCCGAACGAAAAAATCATCTACGTAAATAATCAAAGAAGTTACCCTCGATAACACAATTTGGAGTCAAAGACACTAAAAACGAAGAATACTCTCTGAATACGATTGTTTCGAATTCGAATACATCTTTTTCTTAGATCCTAACCCTATCTTACTCAATTATCTCTGCTGGCTATGGCCTAACAGCCAAAGTCAAAAGTTTTTCGCCACCAACTACTACTACTACTACATCTTTCTCTAGAATGAAAATACTAATGAAAAGATTCTATATTTCCGCCTTCTCGGAAAAAAATATTCTGATTGGAGAATGGACAATAATTATTGAAATATGAGAGTAGTCCCACTAGTCGCATGAAGAATCCCCCATCAAAGAAGCCGCCTGAAAAAACCGGTCATAAAACGAACATCTGGTAGCGATTGAAGAGAATGCCGATAAGCATGGGGTAGTTTATGAATTTATTACTTCGTTTTAGGTAAACAAAAACATGAAATTCATCGTCTTCGAAAACTTTCCATGATTTTTTTCACCCAAAAAGAGCTCAACACGCCTCATGGAGTTATCAATTCGATAGAGGATCAAAATCTCAGGGGGGGCCACGGCCCCCCCTGGCCCCCCCCTGCGGGCGCCCATGTACATTGGTACAACAATCAATACCGGGTATCATTACGAGAATTAAGGAGCACGAACGATGCTGCCGACTCAATCAGACAGATGGACAAAATATAGTTTTCTTAAAGGCAGAGGTATTTCAAATATCAAAAGGTACCTTCCAAGGATGAACTTGGGGGCCATTGAGATTTATAAACATTAAGATTACACAAACAAAAAATC
The DNA here is from genome assembly GCA_038502775.1 of Hippodamia convergens. Lineage (NCBI taxonomy): Eukaryota > Metazoa > Arthropoda > Insecta > Coleoptera > Coccinellidae > Hippodamia > Hippodamia convergens. The sequence continues at coordinate 26,051,371 of CM076610.1, forward strand.
CCGAATAGCGCGGGAGTAAAAGCACTACCTTCTCCCGTCATTAACCAGGGTATGCGTAAAACCTTCGGATCCAAACCAGCAAGACTCTCGGAAATTCAGGGGTTGATTTAGACTCTCAAAACAAATATCTTCCGATCAAGGCGAAACGTTAGGTGAAATAATTCCCAATAGACCACGACGAATAAGCGCGGGAGATTCTATCAATGTTAGTTTATGTGATCGTGAAAGCTTTATATATTTATTAATCGCCTCTCTTTGCTTACCTCCTCTATTTCACTAGCTGTCAAACGGTTAAATGAAGATATAACCAGAATGATGCCCTATGGCAAAACTAATAATTCGAAAATAAATATGAAAACATGGTTTCATATACTCATCTTTCCGAAAACTCCTCAAAATGAGGTTGGGATTGAAATAAGTAGTGAATTTCGTTTTCCATCGGCTGCAAAAACCTCGAATACTCTTTTTTGCCGTCTAAATTGCAGGCAGCATGCCTCGCTGTTGTTGAGAAATTCTTTTCTAGCATTACGATATTTATATAGACAAAAAAATTCCTTAGACTCCCATTCAAGTAAATATCTCTGAGAAGCCTTTGTGCTGTTCAACCGGGTGTACGTATTGATAGTTATCATCCTTGCCTCGATTCTGTGGGGAGAAAGAAGAAGATTGCTGAAAATGCAGAATTCTTGATGGTGCTACGTTGCAGGTATGCCAACATACGACAGGGGGAGAAGTGTTGAAATAAATAGGTTGAAGTAGCTGGATTTCGTTCAGCCATGGTTCAGCGGTCTTTAAACTTGAATGAGGTTAAAAAACACAATTAGTGTTTAATTAGATGTGAAAAGACTTTCCTGAACTCATTGAGAAAGGAATTGTTTATGAATAGATTTGGAAATGTTGAGGATATATGATATTCAAGAAAAAGAATAAAACAAACAAAAAATTCATTGGCTTTATGGGGGCCACACCGGAAACATTTTTGAAGCATAGATGAATTCAAAAACCGAAATGATTACCATTTTCAATAATGAAATATAATGAATTCAAAATAGTAATCATTCGGAGAAACTCACATCTCACATGGGGGCTCTGATTTAGGGTCACTGCTAAAATCTCATGGAGTGAAAGAAGATGTACGCAGTTCTTTTTAGCATGTGATTGAACATATGGAACTTCTCTTTTGACGCTATTAGATGTCACCACTTTGTAATATTTTACTCAGTAAGTCACGATTAATCGTTTCAAATATACTTTTATGAAGATTTTGTCCTTTGGTGGTATGGGATACTGATGATGCCAAATAAGGATGAAACCGGTATATCTCTCCTCTCAGTGACAAAACCATTTCTCCAAAAAAATGAGTCTAGGAAGTGAACATGGTATTCATTTCGATTAGTAGAAGAGTAGTGGTAATGGGAGCCTACTAAGGAAAAACTTTCATAAAAACCATATTTATTAACCTTCTTATAATTTTTTTTAGGAACTCTTAGAATAATAATACAGGTATGGTTTAAACACAATTAGAATTAATTACACCAGTGTATTTTGCAAAAGAAGTCAATCGCTCTCATTACCCGACACGCTGGGATGATAGGAGCCTTTTTCGCCCTCACATGAAAATGGGAGCCCTAATATAAATTATTGCGCAAAAGTTACTGGACATACTCTAAATATGATCTTCATAAGCAACTACGAACTATTCATTGTAACAAAAATAAAATTATCCTCTTTTCAAGTAATACAAGAAAACGAAATTATCGAAGAAAATATATATCTTACGGATACAAATATAAGGAACAAATATAAAAAGCTAGACTACCGCTTCCATAACATTCCCCATGGGCCTATTTTACGTAAGTTCTGCATCGGTACCACATATCCCCACTCTTTCCCGTCTAAAAACAAATTGCACATAAAGATTTTTCTCTTTCAAGATTCTAGGCTCCCATTTCCTGCTAAATAATGTACTCTCGATTTCAATCACCATCGAGATAATAGTTTTAGTTAGAATCTACGGATTTTGTGAATACAAATAAAATTAAATAAGAATACAATATCATGCTTCCCACAGTTTTTTATAAGCGCGAAGCGAATAACAAACAATTGTTCCCCCTGAGTGAACGCAGGACGCTATCAGCTCATACTGCGCAGGCGAAGTTTTTCGAAGGTGGGAGAAGGCATACGTGTGTTCACAATTAAGTGATTTTGGATACCACAGCTCCCATTTCCCGACCGCTCCCCTACTATTTTGAATTCATCTATGTTTGAAAAAAACGGTAAATAATTGTTCACTGTTTCTGCTTTCTTGTTATTATCTTTCATTTTCGATTTTAGATTGTTCACTGTTATTGCATTCTTGTTCATATATTTCATTTTCGATTTGATTTCACTTTCTCTTCTCAGGGGGAGGATCAGCTGAGGCTTGACCTCACCCAAAATTTACATGGATGGATCTATTTATTGAGACCTACTCATGAATACCGAAAACAATAAGAAATACAGAGTGGCTATTACAAAAAAGTTGCATTGGTTTCCGAGATGTAACGAAAAAACTGAGAATCAATACTATCGTTTTTCTTAATTCCCAACTCATTCGTTTCTGGCGATGACACGAATTTCGGTTCGTAGTCATTTTCGAATATAGCGATTCTACTGTTGTCATCAGATTTTTCTTTTTACTTTGTTTCATAGACGCGATAGTCAATTTTTTTCTTATTATGGAGGCAATGTTGGTTCTCCTTTCAAGGTGATAAAAAAAAACTTACAAATTCAGAAGTGTTCCACACCTCCGGAAAAATATGAATTCTCATCACATCTACAAAATTAAGTTTTTATTGAAACGGATAATAGTTGTATGATTCATTTGTCATTTTTTCAATGTTGAATGCGAAACATTATTCTTTCTATTATTACTTATCAAACAAAATAAAGAAGATTAGTTCAGACCTAATCTTCTATATTCTGCAAAAAACAACAAATCGAACAAAAGCAAAAAATTTGAAAAATGTTAGTTCGAAATGTTTTCTCTCGTTAATAATGCAAGGCCCCGCCCTTTCAGAAATGCTATGGTAGACGTTCGAATTTGTTCAGGAGATATGAATTTGATTCCTTTTATGATTCTGTAAAAAAATTTCATTTCTATTATATATGAGAACTTGATTTCCTTTGAGGCTCCTTTAAGACTCCCCGAAAACAGTAATTCATTGGATTCATGTCCAGGCCCCTCTTTCCCCTAGGGCACTTTGGGCAAGTGCCCAGGGCCCCGCGATCAATAGGGGCCCCGTTCAGATCCATTGTTCTGAACCGAAAGGATCGAAGGTTTCCTCAATGACGTTTGGAATTTCCCTATTTCATAAAAAATTCCTTTTATTATCATCGAACAGATTTGTTCGAAAAGACCTAAATGCTTCCTTCTTTCAAAATTCCCCTTCGCGTACTAAAATTCGCTTCAGCTAAAAAAGCGGAAGTTTCCATTTACAATAATTCCAAACTCGAAGGTTACGATTTTTATGACCCTTGCCCATACTGGCATACACTAGATCAAGGCTGTCCAACACGAGGCCCGCGGGCCGCATGCGGCCCGCGACCTCATTTTTTGTGGCCCGCAGAGGGGCGCTGGAAATCGCCAATGCGAAAAAACCTCTCACTGATGGATTGTGTCATCAAAATGGCATAACAGTTTAGTGAAACAAAAATGCCGAAAAATTCGAAGCAGTCTCTGTTTCGCATCAAACAATTTCAAGACGAGTAGACCATATTGATCAATATAGGTACATACAGGGTGCGGCACGGAGGATGGATGGTTTTAAAAAAATAATAAAAGCGTTAATTTTTACTCAAAAACACATTTATTGACGGAATCAGATTCTCAAGGAAATAGCATTTGAGACAGTCAAGTGTGGAAAATCACATCAGGCATGTGGTGGCCAAAATCGGTGATGCAGTGCTGGAGGCGCTCTTGGAAGTTCGCGTAGACACTCTCCAACATCGCTCTCTCAACTTGGGCAACTGCCACGCGAATAGCCCTTTTCAATTCGTCCAGAGTTCGGGGCTTGGTCTCGTATACTCTAGCCTTGAGGTGTCCCCATAACGGATTGAAAAGGGCTATTCGCGTGGAAGTTGCCCAAGTTGAGAGAGCGATGTTGGAGAGTGTCTACGCGAACTTCCAAGAGCGCCTCCAGCACTGCATCACCGATTTCGGCCACCACATGCCTGATGTGATTTTCCACACTTGACTGTCTCAAATGCTATTTCCTTGAGAATCTGATTCCGTCAATAAATGTGTTTTTGAGTAAAAATTAACGCTTTATTATTTTTTTAAAACCGTCCATCCTCCGTGCCGCACCCTGTATATCTAAAAAACTGTATAACTCTGTTGAAAAGTGTGAGTATTTTTCGCTACCCTTAGTTGAAAGTACTGATCTATCGGATATCAGCCAGGTTGTAATTTTTGTCAGAACCGCATATAGGAGATGCTTGAATTTGAATGGTACAAATAAGGGTACGGATTTTGAAGCTGTGAATTAGGAGGCATCGGATCACGGGGCATTCCATGAACGTTCCTATATTATCACTGATGAATCCAGAGCTATGACAGGAACTGAAATCGGATTTGCAGGACTCTGGAAATAAAACTACATAAACAGTCAACAGTCTTGTGATACATTGTATTGTTCACCAAGAAGCGCAATGTGGAAAATTGTCACCTCAAATGGATTTCATGAAAGTAGATATTGAAATAACTAACATTATGCGAGAGGGCAATCTTACTTTGAAAATTTTGAGATTTCAAAGCTGAAGTAGAAGTTACATATGGCGAACTGTGACTTCACACCAAAATCCTTTGAAGGAATGAAGGATTTTATTTTGAAGAAGTTTTCTATCAACTGCGGACAAAATGCATCGAAAAAACTGCAGAATGAGTCGAAGATAGGTTTAGCGAATTTCAAAACATTGTAAAAAAAAATTTCAGTTTTTGCTCAGCCCCTTCAGAATGTAGGTAGAGCACACCTCCAACTGGGATAGTGTGAGTTGCAAACAGATCCTTTTCACCAAGGAAGGACAAGAACTGAATTGGAATTTTTCAATTTGCTACCAGAAGAACGATACCCCAACTTACGAAACTTAAGGTTTACAGTGGGTTAACTGATGGGAAGCACATATCTGAAAAAGTAGCATCAATTTGCAAATTTTTTCAATGCGGCCCCCCGCACCGGAATTTTTCAAAATGTGGCCCTTGGGTTACGTGAAGTTAGACAGCCCTGCACTAGATAATAGCAATTATTATGTTGTGTTATTTGCTAGGGTGGTTAGCCATAAAACATCTGTTCGAATCGTGTTGTTGATCACATTCTTGCATTATTGTATTCATTGAGAATCTTTCAAGGAAATCCCTATTCAACTACATAATTTCAGACAGCGCTACAAGACAAGAAATCAGTGGCGTATGAGAGGGCCCCACAGAACTCGCGGTGCAGGGGGGTCCATCACCAAAGGGCCCCCAAGTCAAACTCAAAGCTTCAAATGGGGCCCCAATAATTTCATTCTATTGAACTTGTGGATTCGCGAGATTTTCTCATGATATAATAAACAAAACTTATACAAAGAAGGTACAATTATCATTCCTGAAAATATTCATCTTAAATTATAAAAAAAAAAACATGAAGTTTCCAGTAATTCCATACGAAATTTCAATTATCACTCAATTACTTCATGTGCTACCCTGTTTTTAATGGTTTTCCAATATATCGTCAAGCTTTTCGGGACTCTCCTTAAACGTGTCGCAAAACACATCTATCAGACTTTTGAGCTTACTCAGCTTTGGTCGAGAGGTGGCCAGAAGCTTGGACATCGACAAGTTGATATGTTTGCACAAAAAAATTAAAAAAGATTAATGCATTTTTGTTGAATAATTTTTCAATTTTTCTAACACATTGTTGTGTTTCTAGTTATTTTTATATCAGGATTTACATTTTTTTGTTCAGCAATATTTGTTATTCAATATATAAATTATTTTTACAACATTTTTTTTATCATTTTCCTTTGAAAAACTTCAGAGAAAACTTATCACCAATAACATAGATCTATAGAGGCGGCCCCCAGATTTCAGACAAAAAAAATCCGAAGAGTTGACACAGAGTCGCAAAGAATTTTCTGAATTTTATTAAAAAGATGTGAATGATTAAGAGTTAGTAATAGAATGTTTACATTTGAGAGCATACTCAAAAATGGTTCACAGTAAAAATGAGAAAATTATTTTGAAAAAATATCAGCTTTTGAAAGAGAACAAAATTCAAGACACGTTTCCAAATTTAGAAATTATATTGAGAATCTTTTTGAGCATGATGGTAAACAACTGCAGTGGGGAACGATCCTTCTCCAAATTAAAAAGGATAAAAATTAATTGAGAAGTACAATTATCCAAGAGAGATTAAGCAGTCTGTCGCTCATGTCGAATTTGATTTGTTAAAAATTAGAGATTTTGAGAAAGTCATAAACGATTTTGTTCATCTGAAATCTGGGAGGGGTTCCTCTCTGAGGGCCGCTTATTGCCACTATACTTAATTCGGAACTAATTCAAGCTCTTAGTCCTAAATCAGATGAGCACGCATAATAAATGTAAGATACGCACGCATTTGATTTAGGACTGAGAGCTTGAATTAGTTCCGAATTAAGGATGGTGGCAAGCGGCCCCTGATGACATAGATAGCACTAACCTGTAAATGCTAAAATATTTAACTTTCCTAACTATATTACATCATTTATCAATTCGTTTCATGTGACTGTCGATAAAAATAAATATTTAACCTTGTTTTATATGTTTTCTTTGTCTCTTCTTACAAAATAGTGTTATGTTCACTGGCGGATACAAAAAAACTCAAGAGGGAGGTGCCGAAGAGATATTGAACTCTTTTTACTTTTATCGTAATAAAAATATAATCAATTCTTGAATGTGGGGTCCGCAAGGGGGCGCGCGTCCCCTTCCCAACCATGTATTCGCCAATGGTTGTGTCAATTTCTAGGGGCCTCATTATCCTAATGTGCCCAGGGCCCTGTTCATGTCCGAAGATCTAGAGGGCCAGTTAATGAGCCCGTTTTTTCCAAGTCGCTCTTCGACGAATCTAATATAAGAAAATTCTTCGACTACCAACACTATTAATTTGTCTTATATATATTTTTTTTTTATTATATATTTCAGGTAGAATGGTGTAGCATTCGATACCCTTTATGAGGCAATCCACAAATGATCAATCTGATCTGAATTCATCTATGTTAGAATCTATTGTTTCGCTATTATTGGTCCTGCTCATCTCAACTATGAATTGCCTGTCTGTTGCCCTTCATTATAAAATATTTGAAGAACCCAAAGCTGTCGTGAGAATCTCAAGTATCGGTGTCATTGATCGAGTAACAATATCAATCTACCGTATTTTCTTATGCTCTTCAGAACCCAGACATCGAATAAAACATGATATCATTGTATGTTCCTCATTATTCTGCCATCTGTCAGAGTGCAGAGTGATCGGTCATCACAGTAAGACCTCCGCATAGAGCCATGTAAACATAAAAAGTGGTCCTTCTTCTTCCCTTGTCACCTTTTAATCTCACCCTTTTATCCGATGTCTTTCTGTTAGATAAATTACACCTATCACAGAGACTTGCAAGGAATGATGGATCGGGAAATATTAGCGTGATTAACATACAGTAATCATTTACATTGATCTTGCTCGAGGAAAGGAGATGTGAGACGATCATTTCGGATTGAATAATTTCATTCATAGTTAGATGGATTTCGCTTTATTTTTTGTTGAGACTAAACAGATAATGGGGAAACGTAAATGTAGAAGCATCCCAGAGCTTTCTTCAAGAGATATTGATTGAAATGTATTATGAAAGGTCTCTGAAATTCTCTGAAATTCTTGAGCTTTTTTCTGACGAATGAGTGAATATGTGTTAAACAGGGGCTTCTCTTCCATTATTTGAAAAAAATTTTCTTATTGATTCTTGTTCCAGCGACTGGCAGAAAAAAGCTCAAAAATTTCAGAAAACTCTGATAATACATAATTTATGTCAGACTCCTCCATCAGACAATTTCTCAAATTTATAAATACAACAATTTTCACGATTCTGAAGATTTGCATGAATTTAAGAATTTGTCTGACAAAGGAATCTGATATAGACTCCGAAACATTAAAAAGTTTGGAGTGTTATTTCTTTTTCATTTAAAAAAATTTTCCTTTGACTTTTGTTCCAGAGACTAGAAGAAAAAAACTTTGAAAAATTTCTTCAAGAGAGTTTACTCTTTTTCGGATTGGAAAGCAGTTCCATTTTCTCAAATTCATCCGCATTACCTAGTTTTCTAATCTCTATTAGCTTCAAGAAACTCGCATCTGGATATAATTCGTAAGGGAAATTCGATGATCGCCAAACATTAATAAGAAACCCAGAACGTATCCGGAAATTCTATCATCAGCATTTGTTTCACTCTAAGTATGTCTAGTCAGGTTGAGAATTGTTGTCATCTCAGGCGTTTATGTTTGTATGTTAGTAACATTTCGAGTTGATTGATTTAGATTGGTGAAAAATGAATAACTCATAACTTCAACCTCCAAGGTAGGCATTTTTCTGGAAAGTTTGAAACATGCTACAGTCTCACCTATAAATAAAAGGGGGAAAGATCTTGTAAATTAAAGACCAATCAGAATACTTTCTCCTTTTTCAAAGATCTTGTTGAAATTTTTCATAAAGAACACTGCTTCATACCATGATTTCACTGAAAAACGTTGTAGAAATACAGCTATTTACGAACTTATAATGACGGTCTCAGGAAGTTTGGAAGCTGACTTTGTTCCAACAGGACTGTTCCTGAACTTAACAAAAGAATTTCAATTTGAATGCGCCGACCATAATATTGTGCAGCGGAAGCTTGAGTCCTATGAAAAAAGAAATAATCAGAACTTATCAAGACTACCTGCACTATAGAACACAACAGGTCAAATTGTAAGATGATGGCATCTTGAAACACCATCTTCTTGTCATTCATATCAATGACCTGAATTAAATTTTTGGAGGCGAGCCAGCCAAATATATGCTGATGATAGCAACTTTTAACTATCAAGCCCTAACGTACAGCGTACAGGTACCTATCTATTGTCACAGTCTTGAACACAATCACTGAGCTGAATAAATGGTGTGATGCCAGGAAACTCCTTTTGAATACACACAAAACAGATTGCTTGTGTTTTGCTTCCACAAGATCCAACCTCACATTTCCAGATGAAATTACTACTGGAAATTAATTGGAGCATACAAAGATAATCTAAAGAAAAAACTAGACTTTTTGATCTATAAGAACAAGGTACTGAAGAGACCAGTATATCTTGAAGATGTTGTGTCGTGGTGTGTTTAAGGCCAACAACACACTTTATTCAATTTAGATCTAAATATCTACAAACTGATGATATGTATGCATGAAAGTCCATACTACTTCGACACACACTACCATTAAATATTTTTTTACACCTAATAAGTTGAAACTCCCTTTTTTATATGGCCATCAGGATATTCAGTGTGCTGCCCAGATCCTTACAGAATCATATTCAATTCAAGAAGGAGATATATAAGTGAACCATCTCTATCTCTATTATATCACTGGGTTTGAATGTGTTGGTAAGTCTATGCAAGTTGATCATATTTCACCTTTTCCAAATTATTTCTCTGTAAATATCGTTGGGAATGAAAAATTATTTTATTGTACAGGGTGTTTAAAAAAAAGGTGATCCTGTCTCTAGGATAGATAGAAAACCGAAAAATTATTGGGGATTGTTTCAGTAAAAAAAATTCCGTAACGCCATCCGTATTCGAGATAAAGGGCGTTGAAGAAAAAAAATTATACACTGCTGTCAATATTGTAATGAAATTTTTATGCGAATATGTTTTGGAAGCTGATACATCCAATGATTTCTTTTTGTCTGGCTCTCATAGAGGACGCTAGTTACACGGTTCGTACTAGTAGTATTGAACATACCTTTTTTAATATTAGATGTATTAAGCAAGATTTCAAGTGAACTTAAAAATAATTTAATTTTACATCAAAAAGGTACTCTCGATAAAACTTGATACTGCGTACCGTTTTCGAAATATTTTGATTTGGAAATTATGAAGTAATAACCGATGCTGGTATGAAGTATTGATGAATTTATAAATTATTTTTATTATTAATTAGTAAGCACGATTAGCTCCACCGCACTTTGATAACAGGTGTCATAATTAGTTGAGGAACCATTTTTCGAATCGATGGATTGGTAGAGGTGCAGATGCTCCGATTCATTGGCCTCCTCGGTTATGCGATAAATCCCATGAATTAAACAGTTTGGTTCGGTTGGGTTAGGATAGAGCTCCACCGCACTTTAATAGAAGGTGTTACACTTTGATATAAAGTGTCGTAATTGGTTGGGGAACCATTTTCAGAATCGATGGATTGGTAGAGGTGCAGAAGCTTCAATTCATTGACGTCCTAGGTTATGCGATTTTAATATCATGCATTAAACAGTTTGGTCGTATCTTGAAGCAAAAATTTATGCTACAGAGGTAAATTCACCTCAAGAATTGGAAGACCGAAGTCAACGTCATTTGAATGAACACATAGCTGACATTTTGAACACCTACTCAAATTGAATTCTATTTTGTGGTGTAAGCACATCTTTCGATTTTCATCTTGTGATTTTTAGTTTGATTATAACATTTATCATTAATAATTTTCAAATGAAAATATTCTCAAAACGTAATACATTATATCGAGTTTCATCGAAAGTCCTTTTTTGATGTAAAATTAAATGATGTTTGAGTTCATTTCAAATTTTGCCGAATTTTCTTCGGTCTCATTCATTAGATCAAAAAGTTCCACTCATAGAGGCAATGGTGGTCAGAAGAACGACTTATAGAGGTGGTGGTTCTCTTGACGACCCTTCCAGCAGTTCGACTCATCTACTAGACCCTCTAGACTCATTGAGGTTAAAATACACTGGGTCCAGAACAACTGTTTGACTTATCGATGTTCGATTTATCGAGAGTTCACTCACAATAAGTTCTTGAAATTGTTATGATAATTCTCTAATATGTGAACAAATTTTCGAAATGTACTCAATTTCATAATTATTGTATTGTAGTTGATTTTAGAGAATCATTTCAAATAAAAATATAAAGAATTCAGAAGCGTATTTCATTTGATTCAGAGCAATATGCAGAAGAAAAGATCATCTTGATCAAAAAGCGGAGCCCTGCTTTTTTTTGTCGATCAGGATATTTTTTTAAAAGCTCGACAAAGTATTTAATTAAATGAAAATTTATGTGAAATGTGTTTCGAATTTCGCGCCTATTGAAATAGTTTTCTGTACTGAATTATGTTTTCAGCGTCATCTATGTGTCACAAGTAAGAAACTAGCCAAAAATCGTAGTCGGATTTTAGTACCACAGATACAAGGGCGTTTCCCATCTTTATACTCTATAATCTTTGGATTACTATTTTGAATTCATCTATGTTTCAAAAATGTTCTCGATGTGCCTTCGTAAAGGCAAAGAATTTTCTCTTTCTATTCGTATTTAGTTTCATTCCAATCCAATGTTAACCAGTGGTCTAGGCAGAATCGTGAAAAAAGTGTATATTTTTTTTCTGTGAAACCCTTTATCTGGAATACAGATGGCTTTACTAGATTTCCAATTAGTTTTCAGTTTTCCATTTGTCCTAGAGACGGGATCAGCTGTGTTGAAACACCCTGTATAAAAACACTGACTAATGTTTTAAGTGTGGACATTTTATTTTCTGCTGAAAATTTGTATGCTGTATTTTCTCGTATTGTGGATATCTTGAGCAATTCAGCAACAAGGCGACGACCCAGGTGAGTAGCCCGAAGCGGTCCAGAGAGCGGCTCTCTCGCATAGTTACTTGCCACCACACGGATATGGTAATTGGTTGCTGATGGTAATTTTATTCGAGTCTTCACAACTACTCCTTATATTTCGGATGCCGCCCTGTAATTGTGGAGCCGCGTCCACTTTGCTCCTCTAATAACTTCCCCCTCGACACGTTCTCGAGAACTGATTCTAATGCGTTATGGCCCCTCCCGACTAGAGTTGTTGCTGAACCAAGAATTCGGCACCAGATTCGTCTCCTCCTGTTCTCTTCTCTTTTCGGTTCCTTGTCTCTTCGATGAAGCAGTCATCCTGATACCGTCATTTCTATTAAATTAAAGGAAAAGACAGGTTGACAAGATTTTTTTATCTCAAAGCAGATCTTTCATTTTTGAAATGGAAATACCCTTCTTATAATAGAAAAAATATTCATAAAGCCCTAACACCTATAAAAGTCCACTGTATTAAGGCTGTATTCAATATATTCAATTCAATTAAGCTAAAACAGGCTGGAGTGCCGGATAACAAAATACATCAGGATAAGAAGGAAGCTGATAATTTTTTTAGAAAAAAGGTTCCGAGTCATTTTTTGATATAACCAATTCTTTCTGCGAAAAATTCGAGTCGATGGTCCTACTTGAAAAAGTTATTTTCCGTTGCCAGAACGACGCGAAGCGGGTAAGAAGTTGAGTGCGGGACACTTTCCGCAAGAGTTAGGAACAATATTTTCTCTACAAGCGCCTATATGAGATCGATTTGAATTCAACACTGTGATCAAATTTGATTATCTATATTAATTCACAATACACATGAATGTCGAACGTAATTCTACATGTCGTTACCATAGTACTCTCATCGTTGACGTTCAGAGCTTAGAGCTTAGAGTTCATTCTTTATTAAAAGTGTGCGGGAAAAACCCTTGCTATTTCTTCCCCGCACAGAAAGTGTATGAATGGAAAGGTTTTTTCCACATTCTTTGGAAATGTGACTCTTTACGAATTGAAATGCGTGCGGGAAACAGGGACGGGCCCATGGGGGGGGATGGGGGGATGATCCCCCCCAATGTTAATCGAAGTTGGCAAATTTTCAAAGCAGTCGGAACATTTTCAGAAGAGTTGGAAAAATTTCAGAGCAGTTGGAAAAATTTCAAAATGGTTGGAAAAATTTCAAAGCAGTTGGCATTTCAAAAGGGTTGAAAAAATTTCAAAGCAGTTGGCAAAATTTCAAAGCAGTTGGTAAAATTTCAAAGCAGTTGAAATACACAATTCCGCGGGAGTTATGAAATACGAAGGAATCTGAATTAGAAAAAACAAGTTTGCAATCAGTACTTGACAATATATATGTATAGCCGGCAATAAATGGTATTTAATCCAATACAATATCTACCATATTTTTACCATCAAGTGTTGGAAGAAATGAGGCCTCAAGAAGTAGGTACCTAGTTGTAAACTTTTCAGTTACGTCGCATGGATTGTGTCATAAAAATCTGGTATCATAAATTTAAGCTGTTACTTTCAGATAAGCAGAATCATCATTAGGTATGCTCTTCGTACATTCGTGTGTTATAGTTTTGCGAATAAACAATATGTGTAAATAAATAATGAACCAAAAAAAATCGAAGTGATGTTTGAGTTATGTGGTATGAAAAATTACAAAAAAAAAATTATGAATAGGAAATGCACGAAGGACAAAAAGTGTGGGAGAAATGTCACAACAAAAATCTTTCAAAACACTAATAAATTCCAAACACTTATTGCAATAAACTCTGCAAAAAGTTCGAAATCGTCAACACAAATTAGGAAATTTTGTTCTTCAATATGACTGATTTAGGTCAAAACCGTTTCCCTACTAAATTGGGAATCTGTTTTTTTTTAAGAAGTATCTTGATTCATGACACACACTTTGACACCCATTTTCTATTTTATTCCCTTGTTATGTTGCTTTCCTTTATTTCATGGAATTTGTGAGCAAAAGTGCTCATTTTATATCAAACGAAATTTATTTTCTGAAAATTTTTTTCCTATTATTCTGTGAAATGGACCCATGTTAGGGATGAGCAGTTTTAATATTATGAATCTCATCAAAGTGGTAATTATCTTCGATTTTTCATCTACCCAGCATTCAATCATGTATATTTCTTTATTTTATGGAAACTGCTTTTTCTGTCAAAAATATTTTGTTTGATGATGCTTGAGATACACCAAAGAATGAAACTGAACTAAATTAAAGAATGGAACTCGGAATGAAACGCAAAGTGTGTCTCAAAGTTTCAAACATACTTCAAGGTACTTTTCAATAAAAAAATCGAATCCATAAAATGAAGAAGCTCACATTATTGAATTTTGGGTAATTGGAAAATCAACATTAATTTCTTATCACTTTGATTCCCAATATCTACCCTTTTCACAGAATAAAAAGAATAGATTCTTCAGAAAAAAATATTTATCTTTGATGAACATGGGCCGTGCCTTCGTTCCCAAATTTCATGAAATAAAGAAAAGCTACAAAACTGAAGAAACAAACAAGTAGTATTTCTCAAAGTTCCAAGCAACATCAAGATACTCTTCATGAAAAAAACAAACTCCATAAAATCTACTTAATTGAATGTTCGGTAGATGGAATAAAAGTTAATTACCCCTCACTCTGTTGAAATTCATCATTTTGAATTTTTTTTAACGAAACAAATATTATATCATAATATGTATAACGGTTTCCTGTTAATTCAATGTCCAGTTGGAAAATTTCCGATGGATTTCCCCCCCCCCCAAAATTTTGCTTCGGCTCGTCCCTGGCGGGAAAAAGGCTGAAAGCCTTCGCTTGTAGAAAAAAATATGCGACGCAGTTTTTATGTTGTAAATATATACAAAAAAACAATTTATACCTATACAAGCTCATACCCGCGGCTCCGCCCGCGTTCTATTTCAATTTAAAACGGTACTGATAGGTCTGCAACCTCACATTCATACCCTCGTGTCGAAGCAGAGACAGGCACGTGTATACATGACAAAACGATGTCGCATAGATTCAATAATTTCTTGCTCAAATTCACAATAGTTCAACCTGCTGTAACTTTCAAAGTATCCATTAGAAAACTATACTGTAAAAAGCGTTTTTCATCAGGAATAAATGCCGCACAAAACAGTCACATTCATTTTTATATTGATGCATTCCATGCCAGTCAAAAGCCCTCTTCAAATTGACCATTATTTTGGATTGATTTGAAAATGTTAAATATGGGCTGTCTTTGGCAGTTAGACATATGCGGTCGCGGACTTTTTGAAGAACTTTTCGAGCACTACAAAATTGTCTCTGACCATGTTTCTCTATCTCTTATAGTTTACGCAGCGTCGCCTGTAAAAGCTGGGAAGTACCAGGATTTTTCATGAAGAATGGAAATTTTTTTTATTTCTTCGTTATATAGGGATGAACCCTACATGAAAACCTCCAGAAAAATTTCTCTACAATATAGTGAAAGTTTCATCAAAATCGGTCATCTGGTTCCTGGGTCCATAGAGGACAAACAAACATACGGACATTCACATTTATAATATTAGTATGGATTTCGGAAAATTCATATATGTCTGATGGTCGGATGAGAGGGGTTCAAAAACAGGGTGAGTCTTTGACTTGTACATATATTTTAACCGTAGATTCCTGAGGTCAAAAGAAACACTTTTTTCCTTTACTATTTTTTCCGATTCGGCCTAGAAAAAAAGATATAGCCATTTTAAACTTTCATAATGAGCTATGCCACTCCTGGATATCATAATCATAGATATAATATATGCCTCCCATTCAAAACTTGGAAATAATAACCAACTGTACAATAAAAACAAGCGTCAACTTACTTTTTCAATCCTATTCGACGAAAGATGAAGTACGATTTTGTTAGTTCTGAATAATTACCGAATGTATAAAATGTACCTACAAAGAATTCTTATACTTCATACAGAATTTCGTTAGCGGCAAATGTTGAATATTCTTCTTTTGATTTCTTTTCCATTATTGATAATGAAGTATTCAGCTTGCTATCACCTATATCTTCAGTATGTAATCATTATTTATCGTGGTTTATAAAATTTTCTGAGGTTCTTCAACAGAATCATAACCATTAATTCCAAACATAAACAAATGTCATTGAATATTGAATTGAACTTCACCGCTAAGCTGAAGGTTGCCAGTTAGGTTAGAACTCCATAACCATAGATCATAGACCTATTATTAATAGAGTGTGCATAGACTTAACACTTAATGATCAAATGTCATTGTGTTTTGATAGTTTTTTTCAATTATAACACTGTTGTGAATAATTTGTTATCTAGAATTTGACTTAACATTTCAGAAGATACTCATCATTCTGTCTAATATACTTCATAATTTAATGAAAAGGAAAAAATTTTAACTTCGACAAAGCAGATTTATCGCGACTCTTCTATGTTGATCGTTGTTTCACATAGAGTGATCGACAAACAATTCAAATTGGGAATTAATGGTATCGTGATTTTCAGTTAAAACGTTGTTAACAGCAGTTTTGTGAATAATTGTGGCCGAATTGTGATCGCGTGTGTCAAGTGTACCTATCTTGAGATTCGGATGGAGGTGCCAGAGACACCAACATGATTTTCTCTGGGTGGAGCATTCACTCTGGCTTTTAATGAAAACGGGAAGTTAGGGCTTCTAACGAACAATCCCCTTAAAAAAATGTAACTTGCCTGAAGTATTAGTTATTCAGAAAGAAGTGTGTAAATTTGCTCGAATAAATAAGGATGTAAATCGAAGAAGTAGAGGTGAGCTCATTAATTTAACTCAATTTCCAAAGTCCGCTCCCCTTTCCATTCATAATAACCTTGTCCTTCCAGAACATGAATTCTCGGATTTAAACGTGATGATTTTCAACGTGACAACCTTGCAAAAATTGAATTCTGTGCATATTTTCGACAGAGTTACATTCAGCCAAAGTACCCAATTTATGGAATTTCTCAGAAAATTTTTTTCTTTCAATATGGAATTATTCGTAAACGGCGGGTTTTACAAGAAAATATCAAGAATACTTTTATTTCCAAAATGAATGAATATTCATCTCATCACATTGAATTTACCATTTACAATTAGACCCTTTGAATTTCTGGTAAATTTATGGAATGTTATGGTCATAATTGAGAAACTGGCGGATGTTGGTGGAATTTGTGATGGGGATAGATCAATCACGTTTACGAAAAACCATATTCCGAAAATCACTTCTTTCGACCGATTCGTTTGCGAAATATAACTGAAAATTACATTTTTTCATGGATTTTTGACAGTCGTATCTTTTCAACGAAGACGAATCGGAAAAAATGGAAGATGAAAAAAGTGTTTCTTTTGACCTCAGGAATCTACGGTTTAAATATATGTACAAGTCAAAGTCTCACCCTGTATCTGCTCTAACTGGTGGGACGGAAAATAAAGCAAAACTGGGAGAAAAAAAATCACAGCAATAAATTTGTACATGCAGATAATAGAGTCTATACATACGGTTTGGAAAATCTTACATAATTTTTTCTATACACATCACAAATTGTAACATAAAATGTGGATCTATGAATGAAACGAGAAAAACTTACGTGTCACAACTTATTTTTTCTCATTTTTTGTATTTGGATACGTCCATTTTACCATAATATGCTATTTAAGTTTATGTTACATAAAAAAATATTTTTTTTTGGCTACCAGTGATATCAAATGGGTTCGTTTTTCATAATTCTACTTCATCTACTGAATAGTTTTATGTCCACCTTATTTTGTCGTATAGCCATGAACTATATTTGAAAAATTTTATGTTAATTAAACCAAATTAAATATAATGTGCAAATTCTGTGCATCCGATACACGTGAGCAATCAGCATAAAGATGACCATACGCTTAACACGCCCCTCCTTCTATAACATCACCCAGAAGTAGCCGTAACGTAACACTGAGATCCCGGTAAATTTTATTTCTTGCCTGAATTTCTTCAACCTATGACATCTCAGGAAATATCCGTTAGAAAACTATGCCGTGAAGAGCATTTTTCATCAAGAAAAATGCCGTTCATATCAATTCATTTCATGCCTTCCAAATGCGCTTCTCATCATTTCGGATTATGCTTAAAATGTTGAATTGGATCTAGGGTTATTTTCAAAAGTGGGACATTCGGAAACGCGTGCTTTCCATAGAAATTTGCAACCTGTATAAAATTGTGATTGATCATTTTCATTCATCACTTATAGATTATACAGTGTCAGACATAAATGCCTGAAATCAACGGTTTCATTTACCTGTTTTTCATGAAAAATCCATTTTTCTCGTGTTCGAGAGACATATTTTGAACAAAAATTCTTGAGGTCAAAGGAAACAATTTTTTTCATCATTCAGTGATTTGAAATGATTTTTCATTAAGGAGATCCTTTTATTTTCGATTCTCACATTCAGTCATGCCACTAATTTTGTACCAATACCGTGATTTTAAGCTCTCATATATCCGAAAAAACTGAGGATTCGAGTTTGAATTTTATTAAAAGAATTAGTGATTTTTCTCTTAATGAGTCGGTGTGCGAAATTGAATAAAGAGTATGTTCCGAACATGGTTTTTATCTGTACAATAATCAAAGTATCAAAAACTTCTGAAATATCGAAACTATATGAGATACCTTAAGTTAAGTCAAAGGTAACTGTTAGAATGTACTGTTATAGTTATTTTTAATTTTATTTTTTTTTCAAGTAAAATTTCATGAATGAATTCGAAATCTGTAATCTTTCAAACTGCTTTCACGGAAATTGCCAAAATATCCTTGATGCAAATATAACGATAGATGCTGGAACATAATCGAGAACAGTTCCCAACTCTATTCGACACTGAGTCGGGTGGTCGATGTACTGGGAAATATCACAGACTCCCTTCTAATTTCAATTGGGTGGTCCAAGACATGGGGAAATTGAATAGTGGCTCAGTTCTCAATTTGATATTATTTCAATCATGTGCCTGATCTTATGCTCGGATGGAAACTGAAATAACATAACTCAAGACACTTTTGTCAGAAATCTATACGGAATACATATGAGCATTTATATAATGACGACGACAATGTGTAACAGAAATGATAATCTAATTGAATACTTCAAGATGCTCTCATCGAAATAGTTTCGGCATATTGAAAATTTCAAGTTAATTTCAATTCTCAATAATTTTCTTGAAAATGTTCGGGGAAATTTTTTTAGAAATAAGATCGCGCTCATTTCTCGAAAAATTATCAAACTCAATTTTTAATTCATCATTTTATTTTTTTACTGCATCCAGTATCACAATTATTTTGTTTGAATACTTTTTCCCAAGAATTTTTTGCCCACTTTGTCTACTAATAAACTGTTACCCTGTATGTTTTCTTCAATTTATTTTATTCTTCACCTGTGTAGGCTTTGCCGGACTTAACCACAATAATTCCATAATCTAAAACTAATGTGTTATGTCTACCGTGAGATTGAGTTTCATAAAATTTTGTATTTCCCTTTAATTATAAGAGAAGGCAATGTCTCACTATTTGACATTTGAGACTTACTTAATCGAAAAATAGAATTGAAAATTGAGTTTGATAATATTTCGCAAAACGCTCTTGATCTACCTTCTGGAAAAAATCAACCCTATTTAAAGACCCCGTTTTACGTCACAAATAAAGTTGAATTTATTTGAACCGTTCTTTTTGAAAGACAATGAAACAAACTTTCGCATGCTTCATGGCTCTTGGGATGGGATCGTTTTTAGAAAGTTATTGAGGTCTGAAATTTTCAATATGCTTAGACCATTTCCACCTGTGTATATTCTACGTATCATCTGTTCTCAAATGAGGCTTTCTTGATTCTCATGTCAATTACTTGAAATGCACAATATCTGACAGTTTTTCCTTCGACTAGAATTTTTTTTATTTATAACTGTGAAAAATTTAAGGAATTCATCCACGGCCACTTCTGATGGATGTCCTGCTTCAACATCCTTCGAATACACGCGATACAGGGCGTCCGTCAATTACAAGGGCGGATTTAGGGGGGATAATGGGGGTAATAACCCCCCCCCCATGAGTATCGAAAACCTGAAAAAAAAAGTTCCTACACAACGTGATGCACATAAAAAATTCCATACGATAATTTTTAATTCGTAATTTCCCAAATATTGTCAATATATACTTCGAGCAACAAAATTAAAGGAAAAGAAAAATATTAAAAATTTTTTGGTGATTTTCAAGAGGAGAAGTTGTTTTTTATTGTCTATACGACCATTTTCCACTGAGATACAGCCTGTTGAAAAAAAAATTTCTGTTCCTTGAATTGTTTCGCGAAGTGTGTTAGCACTGAATATGTGGTAAGCAAATACCTTTCAAGCTCAAGAAACCTAAAGTCTTTAGTTATTCGTTCACAATGGTTGTTACCCCCCCCCCCCTACGAAAAAAAGCTATATCCGCCCTTGGTCGATTATAACACTTCATACCACATTTTCTGGCAACTAAAGTGTATCCGTAGGTGTCGTCTTGCCAACAATTGCCTTCATTATTCTATTATTGCTATTAAATGAGCACCTTTTTCTTTACCGAAATTGCAGATGCTGCACGCATTTTTGCGATTGGTTCGGCTAATTCGTAAATAACGATTGCGTGAAGATTTTCTGGTAATGACAGGTATTTGGTTTTTGTAGTGCCCCGAAGGATTTCGACGGGATGGCTTGTAGCAATTACCGAATTAGACCTAATGTAATTTGTGGAAAACGCGGTGGACACGAACTGAAAAGTGGCGGGATCTACTCTTTCACTATTTTGTCATTTCGTTATCCATGGATATTTTGAAGCGGAATTTTAGGGTCAGATAGTACTCAGTACGATCTTTAAAATCTTCTTGTGTTATACTGTGGAAACGGTATTTTTGTAGGTTTAATAGATTTGCCTCGAGATTTACTGAAAATTGAGGCAATTGCTGCAGAATGAATATAAAAGACATCATTTCGAAAAGTACATGAATTTTCATTATTAGATTGTTTAGATCGAACGAGACTTTTTTTTTATTTCATTCCCCTGAGCTCGGATCTGTAATAGTATATTCTAAAACAAGTTGCAGAATGAGCTCCTTCGTCTCGTTTTCGAATTTCGTATTCGTGTTGGAATAGGAGCCCATACTACAACTTGTTTTAGAATATACTCTTCTCACATTTGATAATATTTGAATCAATTTTCTCAAACATGAAACTGATATCTGGGGCCTTTAACAAAAACCATACAAGTCTAAAAAGGCTACAAGTAACAAGTGCTCTACCTGTAAACTACAAGTCCAACTCAATTTGATTTCACAATGCGAATGACTACAATTGTTGAAATCAAATAATTCTCATTTACGAGTGTAGAATATATTCCTACAATAGTAGGACTTGCATGGTTTGTTGGATCAAAGTAAGTATCAGGTGAGAACTAAAAACATAACTATTTAGACAATCAAGTATATTCAATGAACGACAAAATTTTGTTACAGTTTTGTCAACTATAATTTCAACAATGTTGTATTGATAAATTGAAAACCTGATACATATCAAGCATAAACTATAATGAAAACGAATTGATTCTTGTGAAATATAATAGTAGAAAAATTAATTGTTATCACTATAATAAGATATTTCTTCAAAAATGGACCATCTTTGTATTAGTTATTAGGTTTTTAGTAATAGTTTCAAGCAAAAAAAGAAATTACTAAAAGTTAGAATCAGATATAAAGCAAGGAGTTTTTTTTGTCAAAAGAAAAAAACTTGATGATTTTATGTATGTGATTTCTTTTGCTTTTTGAGATCATGAGAATCGTAACAGGTGAGGAATGAATATATAGTTTAAAGGTTTATAACTAACAGTCAATTCCGACAGCCGAAGTTTTCGATTGGTACTACAGTGTTGACTCTTAATGTATCCTTCAGGTTGCTCAATCCAATATTTCGTAAAGATTTTTCGATCTCATAAATTTCGAGTTCCACTTCCAGAATCGCTCATGGTGTGTTATATAACCTAATATTACTATATCCATCACTACCGCCAATTAATTTCCATTTAATGTAGGGTTAAAATTTTAATGAACCGTCAAATTATGATGAAACTTCCTGGAGGGCATATTTGATTTTCTGTACATGGGAGAATCAAGTTCTCTTCCTTTTTCGGAAATTTCCAAAAAATTGTCCTTCCAACGTATTTTTATACGTTGGGGGGACAATTTTTTCCCAACTCGAAACATTGATTCCTAAGGGGATCGTTACCACACCGACTGGGCGTGAAGCTTTCCACGGGGGCGACATTTGGGAAGGGTAGTCGCTTATGAATAATACAGTCGAAAATTTTCATTATCTGCGAATTAAAAAATTATGGATGTAAAATTTCTATGGGATCGGCCTGAATTTTCTTCATTGAATTTAATAACCTTCTGAATGATAACACTTAATATCATCAATGGAATACACGTTAATACTAATAGACCCGCAGAGCCACACAAGCAGGAGCGATGCTAATGAGGGTGCAAGGGAGGAAGGGCAAGTGGACTCCATGCCTCGGGAAGCCGTCGCTGGGTTAAGCGTGAAAAGATACTTGATTTTGTCTGGCGCCCCTGAGCCCCTCATGATAGATAATTGTACCATATTTATATCCATTGGAATCGATCAACCCTTTCAATAGGCATACCTACATATTTTCTTGAGAATTATTATTAAATAAGTAGACCTATATTTTGAGAGAAGTAGTTTATAGAATGTTATTTTGTCATATTTGACAGCAACTGGAGAAGTCGTTTGATTGTTCTTTTCATTCAAGATTTGATAACTCAGATTTAGGAAGATAGAAATGTGTGTTTATACAATATTGTTCTTGATGATTTTTTCTAAGGAAAATCAAATTTTTTCTATTGAATGAAACGTCTCTCTTTCTGGTAAGACACATTATATTCACAGAATCATCGAAAAAATTCTTGAAGGCATTCACCGAGGGAGTATTCACAACTCATTACGGTAACGGTAACGACTGACATTGAATGGTTGAATACGCCGTATTCTTATCTCATTAACGAATATTTTGTGGGAAACCCCTCAGAAGCTATTTGAAGTTTGTACGAGTTGGAAGGATAGGTGTATTCAGTGCAGACTTTGTTACTGTGCACTAATGTCATCTTAGGCACAGCACAGTTAATTGTTTTGTCTAATTCTGGGCCAAATCCGTTCATTCTGTCGCATTTCATGGGTTGTTATAATATTTTCAAGAAAAAAAATCGAAAAAAAATTCTTGGACATTATGTAGCCCACACCAAAAACATTTTTGAAACATAGATTAATTCAAAATAGAAATCATCGAAATGAATACCATTTTCAACATTGATCAAAGAATATATAAGGGAAGGAGCATGTCGTCGATTCAGAAGGGAAACGGTTTTGGCCATAGAATAAAGAATATAAAGGAAAGAGCATATCGTCGATTGCTACATAAATGTCAATATGGCCGTATTGACCGATTTTCATTCATTTGACAATTTGTTGTCAAATTTGGTGAATTTGTTCTATTTGCAGCGTCTATCGTTATTAATGTTTGGAATCGAGAATTTATTCAGTATTCTGAACTATTTTTGTACTGTTGTATTCCTGTTTGATGAATATTTTCAGTTTCCATAATTAATTAGCGGGAGCCATTCCGAACAACACAACAATACAAATGTCTCTTCCTTTATATTCTATGGTTTTAACCCAAATCGGCCATATTGAAGAACCAATTTTGATTCATCTGATTATAAGTGTTAAATTTGATTTGGTACCTACTTCTTTCAGTGTTTGTCGTTATTAGGAATTGAGGATTCATCTAGTGTTTTGAATGATTTTTTGGGTTGTAGTGTTGCATCGTTTGGTGGATATTTTCAGTTTTCATAGTTAATTTGCATGAACAATTCCGGTCAAAAAAAAAAACAATATCAATGCTCTTTCCTTCATATTCTATAATTTTCATTTTCTAGGCTTACAGATTTTTCATCATGAGGTTGTAGAAATGATATCAGATTTACTTTTGTTCTTTTTCTAAAACACATTTGGCTTCACAGTCGCGGAAAAAATTCGGTATTTCCATCACTCAGGGAAACTTGCAATGTGGGTCCTGATTTAGGGCCACTGCTAAAATTTCATGGAGTGAAAGAGGATATACCAGTTCTTTTTAACATGTGATTGGAGATGTGGAAGTTCTCTTTTGAGAACTTGTCGCCACTTGTAATATTTTGCTTAGTAAGCCTAAACTATTTGCTTCGAAAGTATAAGTTAATTATGAAGACTTTGAACACGTTGTCCCTTAACCTCATGATAAAAGATCTGTGAGTCTAGCAATTGAAAATGGTACTCATATCGATTATTATTATTTTTTTTTTTTTTTGTGTTTATGGCATCGACTACTACGGTCATTCAGCCATTATCATCATCACAATCCATCATTCAATATTTCTGCTCTATATTTTCCCGAAAAAGTTGATTTCTTTTATGA
Source organism: Hippodamia convergens (assembly GCA_038502775.1). Taxonomy (NCBI): domain Eukaryota; kingdom Metazoa; phylum Arthropoda; class Insecta; order Coleoptera; family Coccinellidae; genus Hippodamia; species Hippodamia convergens. The sequence continues at coordinate 26,075,817 of CM076610.1, forward strand.
ATGCTAATATGGAATAAATATAGTTCAAGTTATTTTGTAGTGGGTTCACGTTGTCTAATTGGAATCGGTGTCTTGAATTGGCATAAGCGTTACAGGTAAACAAATGTTGGATTGTGAGTCTATCATGACACGACTGGCATCTAGGTCGAGAACCCCCAATTAACAAGTAAGAGTGCGTGATATGAGTATGTCCCAAACGTAAACGACAGAGGACCACTTGTTTCTTTTCGTGATAAATTGTGCGGGTAAGTCCATTTCTCCACCTTCGGTTTGTAAGATTATTATTATTATTATTTCGAATTCACCTGTTTCAAAAAAAAATTGCGATAATATATCAGTTTCACAAAGTTTTCATGGCAATTCATATTGCGTATATATTGGCCTCCTGCCATGGATTTATTCTCTGTCAAACTTATAAGAGAGAAGAAAGTTTTGTCATTCGATTTTTTTCAATACAAAAATCACTTCTAAAACTCATGTGGAACAAAATCATTGCCTTTCTTGTACTTGTATTATGAATAACAATACCCAACAAAGAATGGTGTCATTATTTTCTAAAATAGTTCATAATATAATATTTCGTAACGTAGATTGCTGGCTTTATCAGTACCTATGTTGGAATTCACCTATTTTGTTTTCTGAATATATGTTGAAGTCAAGTTGACAGAAAGAGTTTTTTAAAAACTGTCCCTTTTTGTATGTTCAGGAATAAAAGTTGATGATATTTGAAGTAGATTGTGGCTCTGATTGAAAGGTATACCCATCTTGTTAATAAGGGAACTTCAGAAGACTGAAGAAATATCAGTTTCAATAACCTACGATAAAAAATAAAACGAAAGGAACGAAAAGTAGGTTTTCAATACCGGGAACTTGGAGTTAAAACCCTGAAGCAGAATGTGTGTTACTAAGTGAAGCAGACTTATATAATTGAGGCTTTCCTTTCCACAACAATTGCCATAACATAGGCCGGCGTATCCAATTGCGCAAAACTAAACGTGCAAAAGAACGATTCCGACATCCCGATACCCACTCTCGAACAAATTCGGTCTGCAATTTTTTCTCAGAAATACGCATAATCGGAACAACGATTAATGTAATTAACTGCATCACGATAATCTAAATTACAACCACCGTTTCCCGTTTATCAGACATTCTGCATTTTTAAAATCGGGCTACGACTAAAGGTTATAATAAAATTCAACACTATCTCTTTCCTGAAATTAAAATAATATTATGTTTCGAGGAAACCGGCATAAAAACGCTTGTTGTTTAACAGAAGTATATTCAATTATGAATTTGCTGCATAATCTACGCCGTATTTTCAGTAGTTCTGTGGCTACTGGAAAATACTGCCTTAAGCTTCTCATCCCAACTGCGAAGGCGTGGTAAAAATTCTATAGATACAACAATAATTCAGAAGTTTTTTTATTCAGGTTGTCCTTGGCAGGAATTTATGGAAAAAGTGCTTGAAAATCACAAAAATACAATATTTCCATTGGCGTAACAAGAGTTGGGTCATCCAGTTAAGGAAATTTTTTATTTTTTTTTAAGTTACGACGGCGTTACGAATCTAATAACACACACCTCGTTACGCTTCTGAATATTTCAGTTAAACGGTGAGGAGTTTTGCTGGAATATGTTCAAATCAAAAGTGCACTCAAATCAAGGATTGAAAAAAATACGCAAATAGCGAAAAACTTTTTTCTGGAATATATCAACGCTGTTGATTGTTGAAGTTTCTTCTGATCTATTGAAAATAGCGACAGATATTTTGTCGGAAGGTTTTCAAAGCTTGGTGGCGGTAGCAAATTATCCTATGGACCGATATTTTTATTGTCAGCTCTTAGTTAAATAATAGAAAAACTGGTCCTTAAAAAAATTTTGAAGTTCGTAGACATACACAATTATACGCGATCATCACTTTCGATTTCGAAAAAGACAATCGATGCTAGATCAGCTGGAGTGGTTAACAAAACACATAGAATAAAAACTGAATCTATTCACACAAACTGGAGCTATCTCTTCAGATATAGAAAAGGCTTTCTACAAGATGTGGCACCTATGATTGACTCACAAAGAAAACGAACAAAAATCTTCAGCTAAATTAATAAGATACATGCCGTCAACAGACCAGAGAAGAACCGACAATCAAAACTAGAGAGGAAATAGTAGTCAAACAGATAGAGAGAATGGTTCAAAGAATTGAAACAAAGCAACGATCAAATTAACAGAATACTGAAAATCTCTGTCGGAAAAACTGACAATAGAGCTTATATAGTTCGAAATTTACATAAACTGAAAAAAATAACAGCTAAGTAAACGGGAGAAGTACTTTTCTGAAAACAAGTAGGATAAACAGGAAAAATGGGATGAGAGGAGTTTGGAAAAGTATTTCCGGACCTAATATAAAGACCAACAGTAATTGATTTACGAAATACAAACCAGTTGAATAATGAGCAAATAGTTAAACTATTGTTCGTAGAAAAAAATGTGAAAATCAGGGTACATATCCAATCAAATACGGCTTTTGGTTAATACTTGCCACCAAGGAAACTCCAGAATAAATCACTTTATTCTGTCCATCTTTCGTCGGAGCTATCCCCTAGCTCTCTAGCTAGAGGAGCTAGAGCTAGAGCTATCCTCTAGCTCTCTAGCTAGAGGATAGCTCTCTATGTGAGTGTGTCCTTTGCTCCTGGTTCTTCTGCCATATTAAAATTTGTGTTTTAGAATTGTGATTGTCTAACTAGACACTTTTGACATTGATATCAATAGTTGATATTTCACCTATTTTATTTTCGACTATGGATCTATCAACTGGCTGAAATTATTCCAAATAATAATTCATCACATAATGCAAGGTTGAACTTAAATTGCGATCAGACTATAAATGAATATGATATGTAACAAAACTTTGTTTCAGTCGTTTGCAGTATAAAATTATTATACAATCATAGTGAGGTTTGATGTTTTTTAGTTTTCCGTTTCATATGGGGGCAGCAACTCTTCGTATTTGCAATTTTGTATTCATAGAAATATTTTATAAAACAATTTGAATAAGTACCGTCAAACGGGGTAATTTCGATCATGAGGGGTAAAATCGATGAAACACGCTCCTGTCAACTTAATAGCGCGAAAAAAGGAATGGTCTTTTTTTCAGTCTGCAGCCGTCCATTAGTGCACTGAGACAGTGGTAGTCCACGAGTGAGAAGTGTTCAGCGATACATAAGAAGAGAAAGTGTAGGCATATGTGTTAACTGAAGGTTGATAATTGGCAAAACTTGAATCATGCGAAAACGATTGATTCGACAGCCAACAGCTTGCGCGAAGGAAAAGAATTATACGGGATAACATAATTAATAATGAATATGAATGAACAAAAATGACACTATAATTTGATTTGTTTCAAGATTTAGAGATTTCCAGAAAAAACCCTTTGTTGAGGGGTAATTTCGATCACAGAGATAAGCCTGTCGTTAGACAGAACGAAGTTTCATAAGAAACTTACCTGAAAGAGACTGGATTAATGTTTGTTTTATATATTGATCGACTTTCAGCTCCTAAGAGGATAAAGTCGATTTTTTCAAGCTTTCAAACAGGTGATCGACTTTACCCAATATGCGGAGTAAAGTCTCTTGAAGTAAATCAAAAATTGAATAGGAAAAATTGAAAAATCGTAATGGGCCAATCAAATTGCTCAATTTAAGGCTATATTCATTTTTAGTTTCTTAAAAAAAAAATCAATCGTTAAGGCGCTATGCTATGAAAACATTCATTTTTGATCGACTTCACCCCGTTTGACGGTAATTAAAAAAAGTCTCTTAATAGAGATCAATTTATAACCCTCTACAACAATAATAATCTGACGTTATTGGAAACTATCAGCGTGGTCAGATTTCCTTAAAAGGAGATAGAAAAAAAAATTTACATGTCATGTTCCCTTTTTAGGAGAAAAATAAATTGCTGTACTCAGCAATTCTCTACAGAATTTAGTTTCCATGCTACGGGTGATTTTGGAATTTGATCAGTTATTATAATTCGCTATAACTTCCGCAGTATCATGACTGCGATCTCGAAATAAAACGATCTTTATGGCAGTTTTTTCGACACTTTTTACCGAAGCTATCGAAATTCCAGTAACGCATCAAATTTTAGAGCAATAAAAAAAATTTCAAGTAGAAACCATAGTGTACGACAATTTTTAATAGACTCTTTTTAGACAATTTCAAAAATATAAATTATGATATACTTTCGAAAAAACACTAATTCAAGCAGGCTCTTATTAACATCAGTAGATACTGTGATAATGTTATCATTAAACAATCTCTGGTTTCAAATACTGTTCATTTTCTGATTGAGTAGTTAATAGTTAATAGCTTAAAAGGGGTTACAGTCCACTGCGACCTTTTGGTCTATTGTGCCCCCTGACAAAGCTGTTCTCACCACCCCATTTACAGCTCGCCTTCCAGTCCCAGAGATCTTATGAAATCCATCATCTCAGAAGTCTTCATTGATTCTAATTCCCCACTCCTACAGGTCTCTTAACCAAAGCATTGTTTCCTTTAGCTTACAATGCCAAAGCATTATGTGACTAGGTGAAAGGAGTTTCTTACTCTTCCCCACAGAATCTACACTCGTCAGTGTCCGATACACCCATTCTCAGCAAGTGCTTTCTGAGGCGACAATGCCCTGTAAGAAAGCCAGTGAAGAGGTGTAGTTGGTTCTTACTGAGATCCAAATATCTTTTGGATCCAGAAACTCCTTATATGTACATTTTCCTATAACACTGAAAGGTTCTGGGCCAGTGAGTGGTTTCCGAGCACCCTCTCTGGCAAGGATATTGGCCTCTTCGTTACCTGTGATTCCCAAATGACCAGGAACCCAGATTAAAGAGACCTTATTTTTCTTGCCTACCTCATTGGGTTAGCTCTGGCATTCCCATGTCAAATTTGAGTCGATGACACAGGAGTTCAATGCTTTAATATCAGCTTGACTATCTGAGTGAATAGTTATGTCGCAATTCTGATAGTTTCTCTGTAGATTAATATCTAGACATCTTTCGTTTGCTAATATTTCTGCTTGAAGAACACTCACACAGGAGCCTAACGATAGTGCACAATTTGCCTCTAACCATAAGGAATATGTCATCAGCATAACCCACACAATCGAAGCCCAACTGCGTGAACCTGTGTAGTAGTTCATCCACTACAAAGCTCCATAATAGGGGGATAGCACCCCACCCTGAGGTATATCACGAGTAGCTTTAACACCGACGGATTTATCGCCCATCGATGCTTCAGCAATTCACGTAGTTAATACCTCAAACATCCATTTTACAATGGTTTCATTCACTCCTCGCCTTTCAAGTGCATCTCTGACAGACAAGTATGTTGTATTGTCAAAGGCTTTTTGTTATTCAGAGTTTTCTGAATAGCTTCAGTCAATTGATACAGGGCGGTTTCTGTTGAACGTTCCGCCCTATACGCATGCTGACGACTGTGGAGTGGTGTACTCTCCAGATTCTCCGTTCCCAGGTAGTAGCCAACTACTTTCTCCATCGTCTTGTGTAAGGACGATGTTAAACAAATGGGTCTGAAGGATCAGGGGTTAGTCCCATCCTTCTTCCCTACCTTCGCTATGAAGGTTACTTTTGCTCTTTTCCATATTTTAGGGATTTGACCCATTGCTAAACTGCTTCTTGTAATCTTTAGCAGATGAGGGAGGATCTCTTTCACTCCCTTCTGTAGGAGTTTCGGAAACACCCCATCTACTCCTGGGGATTTATACGGCTGAAAGGTGCTTATTGCCCATATCAGTCGTTGCTTCGTAAATATTTTCCTAGCAATGCCCCAATCCTCCTTTCTGGAGTTCTTGGTGTGTTCGATTGCTGTTTCTATACTGCTCATGGGTTCACTACCTGGGTAATGTGTCTCTAGAAGAAGAGCTAATAGCTCCTCCTGTCCCCCAGTGTAGGAGCCATCTAGCTTTTAAAGCGACATTAATGGGGTTGATTTTTGAAGTCTGACTGCTGTAGGAGTGGAAGTGATACTTTCATAAAAGGCTTTGAAATTGAGTCTCTTGGCCTTCCTAAACTCCTTGTTAAAGTGAGTAAGCTTCTCAGTGTACCCCTGCTAATTGTTATCCCGCTTGGCCCTGTTAAAAAGCCGAGAAGCTTTCTTTCTTGGTCGAGCATTAGTCAGTGGGCAAATGGAGTGAAAAGCCTCCATCATTGCCTCACTCACCTGCTCTACATTCTTTTCCAGATAGTAATCGCAGTGTTTTCCCCCCTATTTCGATTTCGTTTAAATTATATTTTAGATGGCTCCTATAAAGAAACCGCTCTGTTTTTCTAGCATTTCGAATTGAGAGCGATGAGGTAGTTTTATCCTATACCCTGAATTTGATGATCCTATGATCTGAGAGAGATGGTTCATCCATCCATCACTGTCCAAAAAGTGATATCATGCGCGGCAGCGCTATTGGCCATTGTCACGTCAAGAACCTCTTCCATAGCTCTCGTGACGAAGGTTGGTGTATTTCCCACATTTAATGTCTCGAGATTGTCAGCTAAGAGATACTGAAGTAAGCACTCACCTCCGGCGTTTTTGTTCGTGCTTCCCCAAATAGTGTTATGCGCATTGGCAGCACATCCTATTATGAATGGCAGCCTTCTGCTGGTGCAATATCTTACAACCTGCTTCACCTCCTCTGGCAGTGTTATTGACCCGTCATCAGCGAAGTATGCGGATGCTATGACAATGTCTCGGTCGATGCCTCCAAATTCAAGGTGTACCAAGATTGGAGTCAGGTGTCGAGACATGTGTTCTGAAACACAAATATAATTAATATTGCTTCTTATCAGCTTATAAGCACGTGGAGATACTTGCCTCTGATCATAGATCAGTTTGTATTCTTTACATGCCAAACCCATGATTTGGGCTTCTTTGTTGATCAGAGCAATTCTTACTTTCAGTCTCGCAAATAACCTTGCATTCACGGCTGAAGCGCCCTTCGCGTGATGCAGATTCACTTGCATTACCTTGGAGAAAATGAAGGTTTTATTATTTAGAGAGAGAGTCCCCCTCCTTCATCTCCTCCTCTCCTTCCTCAACTTCCGTTTTCCTCTTCGGATAGTGAGCAATCCTCTGTCGCAGCAGTCACAGTCCTAGACAACAGACAACTCCGCCCAGCCCCCCGAACGGCAGAGGGAGTCTCTGCTCGTTCGGGATCCCCGACAGAGCCACCAGGCTGGCCTGAACACGACTCTGCCGCCTTTTCCCGCTACATCTCGGGTCCACGGGACGTAGAGGGTATCTCCACATCCCCGAAACCCTCCACAGGGTCACATTTGCTCTTCAGCTCTGCGACCGGGATGCACCAGAAACGGAAATTCAAGTAGCACCCCTCTGCCTTCAGGACTTCCTCTGATTTGGGGTTGATCCCAGTCGTGAGGATAGTTCCTTTACCCTCCATTCTGCAGCTCAGAACTTTCCATGCCCCTGTATAGAGGGGGTCATTCTGGACTCATACTAGTCGAATAATCTTCTCAGACCCCATTTCGTGGCTTCTTGAAAAGAAGACCGTAATGTTTGTGGACTTGGGGATCTCGTCTCCCTTTAGCACCACCAACTCGGGTCCCTTCCAAGATTTCATTTGCGGAACTGAGTTGATGACCCAGTCCGCCGACTTCTCGGAACCACAATCCACTAGCATAATTCCATTTCTGAAATGGACGCAAGTGAAGTGGATCCCCCTTTCCTGGCTCTGGCACATTTTTTCCAAGGGGGTCAATTGTTGGGCCTCCAGAATAGTCTCAGGGTAATCCTTAGGTATAATTTTTATCCTGGAGGTCTTTTGGGCTTTGACATCTGGTGCATAGCCAGTGACTTGCCCAGCTGTTGCTGCAGCTGTCTTTTGCTTCTTTAAAGGAGGCCTCGTCGGAGGTATGATGTGCTCCGGGCCTCTTTCATTTTACTTCCCCGTAGGTGTTACCTCCGGAGCTGGGCGCTGAAGAGCTTGCTTCCTAGCCTCCTCAGGTCCAAGGCCCTGATGGAGGAGTCGCAGGTACTTCCGCACCTTTTTTCAGACGGTCTTCGCTGCCACCGGGTTGTACCAACTTAGGCAACTTGATTGGCTGTTTTCTAGGTCGTTTGACTTCCCCCTTTTCAGGGTGCCGGATGAAGAGCCGGAGGGAGTCTCCACCTCCTTACCGGTGTTGTTTTTGAAAGTGTTATTTCTTTCCATGGTTGGTCCCACGAGAATCAAGGGTCATAAAAAGACCATCCCTGCAGAGCCTCGCTTGCAGAGGTAAGGGGTGTATACAAGGTAGTGCCCCCCGGTGCTCCAAGGTTGAAACCAGTAGAGACTAGTCTTCTATCTAGCGCATCCCTCGGCCTGATTTCCCGCTTCGGATCTAGAATTATTAATGAGGTTGTTTCCGCTTGGTCCAGGCCGTTAAGCCAAGAACCACCCACCCCCCCCCCACTTCATTGGCTCGCGAGACATGACCACAGACAGCCAGAATGCGTTGGTGTAACAGGATGGCCTCGAGGTTAGATCGAGATACCACCTGGCATCGTTATCCTGGTGTCTTAGCCACGACACTACAGCCAGGATAGGAGAAGTTGGTCCGCGACAGGGTATTAAAACGCTTCCAGTTAAGTATTTAGGCACAACGAGCTGATTCTATTTCCCCGCAAGCCCCCTTCTCATATACAATCATCGATAGAGGCCACCTCCTATCCGCCACCTGGAGACATGCCGGGCCGCGGGCCGGTACTTCATTCCTACACATATACGAGCACATTATGAACTCGTACATGCAACCCCGTTCTGATTGAAAATTATAGAAAAAACTTAAAGTTTGGGAAAACAGTCCTGGAGTCTGTTCAACTATAATTAATGTTTTCTAAATCAATTTGACAGTTTGCAATAGTGGAATATCAAGTTCTATGACCTCCTCAGTTAATTGAGAAATATTTTTTCGAAATTTTCGACTTATAAACTCGGAATACCAATATCTAAGAAAAGTCTATTGAAAAATATCATAGCCTACTATGCTTTCCATTCGAATTTGAATTTTTTTAATTGTTCTAAAATTTGAAACGGCAGTGAAATTTCGATAGCACCTGTAAAAAGTACTCAAAAAACTGACCTTAAGATGTTTTTATTTCGAGTGCCAAATCATGATTCTGTGCGAATTATAATAATTGGTCAAATTCCAAAGTCACCCTGTAGCACGAAAACTAGACACCGTGGCGTGGCGACTTGTAGTATTCAGGAATTGATGCTTCTCAAAAAATTATATTTTGATGATATCTCTCGAATATCGATTATTTATCACGTATCACCGAATGAACTTGAATTCCATGGAGCATTGATTGTTTCATGGAATAATGTAACACAAACTCATCATATCAATTTGAAGTTACTACTACATTTTTAATTTTTTTTTTCTGTAAATCTAAAGTTAATGACTACTGTCACTCTGTTAGATTATTTCAGTTCATCATACCAACATCTTCTCTGAAGAAAATACTTCTTATAAAGGTCAATTTGCCACCAGGCTTTACCAGACTTCCGACAATATATCTGTCGCTACTTCGTGGTAGTGTTCCATAAACTTTATGGATAAACGTTCAAAAGTTGAAATAAAAATTGAAATGATAATTATAAATCCGACCCACCAGCTTCTATATTTTGCTCCATGCTGTCCGGCAGACATATAAAAGCCCACGTTTGACGCAGAAAAAAGCTCCTAGTTTCTCGCTGCGAGATCAAATTGAATCAGGGCCGGATCGTGGAATTTTGAAAAGTTAGTGGGGTGAAATATCGCGAATAGTTTTCAAATTTTCTCATTCTCGAACTTGATTCTGGTTTATTGTCAAATTACTTGTTGCTGTCATTTTTTTAATCTTATACGATGGTTCGATAAAATTTATATGGGTAATGCAGTATCGAATTCACCTGCACCTCATAAAAGCACTGGAGATCTAGAAAAATATAAGAAGGGTATATGGTTGTTAAATGGTTATGTATTTATGAATTTTCCTGTGGAAACTGCACGACACTAGTGTGTTACATATATTGACATAAATCAAGAACTAAGGGTCGGTTTCACAAAACTTCAATTGTGCGATTAAAAAACTTTACGTGAATTCGAACCAATCGAATCACTCGTTTTGAAATTTCAATGAATCGCTGTGACTCCAATTAAAAACAAAGTTTTGTGAAACCGACCCTAAGTGTATGAAACCAGGAGGCATTATATCGATAATTTAGTGGCTAATCAAAAATTCTAACAGAGCATTGGCATTGAAAAATAGAATTCATGTGTGTATTTCATTTACTAAAACAAGTTGCAGAATGAACTCATATTCCAACACGAATGTGAAATTCGAAAACGAGAGACGAAGGGGCGTTGTTGGAATTGTCTTCTGCAACGAGTATTAGACGATATTTCCTCCATTTCGCTCAAGTTTTCTGAAAAACTCTCGAATTTCAAAGAAAAATTCAGATTAGTGACTTTTGTATTGTATCTTGGCAGTTTGTGTGACTTACGAAATTTGACAGATTACGGAATTTGAATTGATTTGATTTGGAAATTAAAAAATTTGAGGTCAGTACTTACAACCACAAAACAAAGAATATAACTGAAAACAATGCATTCATTACAGCACTACTTTTAGTACTGTAATGAACTCATGACGATACTGAAATAGAGAAATATGTTAACGATGCATTATTGGACCTACCGATTTAATAGAAAATCAAAACGATATCTTAGATATAAATACGAAAAAGTTTTCATCTTTGTGTCGAGTTGCTGTTTAGTTTGTATTCTTTACAAGACACTTGTTTTTTCGGTTCTAATGAACAGAGGAATCATCTTTTTTTGGAAATCAATAGATAATATTTTTGCAAGAAATCTTTCAGTTCAGTCTGAAGCTGAAGACACCGATATTACTGATATGATTCTTCGAATTATTGAAATCGAACTGTTCTATGTCATTTTTTAATACAAAAGGTACGTCCCGTTCCTCGTATTGTGCGATTACTTCATCAACAGAGATGAATCTTTTCCTCGGAGAATTCGGTTGAGATGTGTGAACGAGAAAATTCATGAATGTGGAATCTGGAGAATACGGTTGATGAGTAAGCAATTCGTAGCAATTCATGCAATTTTGCCAGTTTTTGACACAATGCATTGGTCTGATGAAACAAGATACCTTTAGTTCTCTGTCTCTGGATTGTAGCTATGGAGGCTTTTTGCGTTGCTTGTCACACATTGATGCGTATTCACACTTTGCGAAGGGCTAATGCATATCTAAGTGTTCGCAAAGAAGAATAAACTTACTGCCAACTGATATATTAATGATGTGCACTTTCAATTTCCCATTGGTTCTCATTATTTTCTGGTCTAACACCCTCATTTGGAGGCCCTCTGCATTCTGCATCACACGTGCTTGTACAATTGTACAATTGTGTGCTTGTACGTGCCAGACACTTTCTTCCGATGGAATTCGATAATATAGGTATATCAAGCCATGCTCTGGTAGTCTACTTAGTAGGCTTCATCAAGATACGAAATTATACATATTTTTTTTCGATTATATCAAAAGTTGTGTGATGGTCAGTGTGATAGGTTAAGAACTATTGACAGGTATCGTCTGAGGGGTGGCTGATTCGAGATATTAAATAGAGGAATTTTTGATAGACTCATTCAATCAATTCGTCTCCGATTATAATTTACGTTGAGTTTGAATGGATTTGATGGAAAATATAATTGTTCGGCTAATTTCTCAATTAATTCTCCCTCTGTTTGTTTTCCTTCCGTTATACATTCAATATATCTCCAAATTAAGGACTATAAGTACTTGAAGCAAAAAATCATAATCATTTATCACATTTCCAATTCAAAACATTTTTGAAATATCGATTAAACATCTAGTTCCTAGCAACAGAGGATAAATAATTTATTAAGCTCACTGACGTCACCTATTTACTCGTACTCGTAATGAGCTTTTTTTCTGAAAACTTTTTTCAGGCTTTCTTAGGTCTTAGTCAATTAGAAACATTTCCAAATAACAGAAGAAAGGCCCCTGCGTAGGGTTCCAATTCTTTTCAGGAAATTGATGTCTAACAATGAAACAAGTTATAACACTTAAGTGTATATTAAAAAAAATAAGTCTTGCATCAAAAGCAAGGATATATATGCACAGTTTAATTTGATAGCTTGTTTCCATTTTGACCGAAATCGATGATACCAAAATTTCACGTGATTGACTGTTACACTAAAAGAATTGTAAATACTATTTCATTTTTCAGCTGCCTGACTCAATAAATTGTTTCGAAAGTTTTCTTAGGGTTTTCTCTCCCAGTCTCTGAAACAAGAAACAATTAGAAATTTGTTTTAAATATTAGATGAAAAGCCCCTTTCTCAAGCTCGAGCACTAATTTGCCAGGGGCCAAATCTCTTCAAATAATTGTTGCCAAAATAATGTTCCACTTGAAGGGGGCTTTTGACTGGCATAGAATGAATTCATTTAAAAATTATTGTGACTGTTATCTGAGACATTTATTCCTGATGAAAAATACTTCTTTAACGAAAATTTCTCGAGATTTGATAAGTTTAAGAAATTGATCAAGAAATTATTCAATATAGACGGACCTACACGAGAACGCTTTGTCACTTGCTAGCACGATATTATTGAAGGCGGGGCGCGATCGACCTACTCGAGAGAGTAGATGAATCGAGGCAAAAAAGAGTTTTTTCTCAGGAGGGTGCTTATTAATTTTTTCATGTTGAATACTAATTTTTTATTTCATTTTTTCGTAGTGAGAGGTTTTTCGATTTTCTGTTCTCACCTGTATCTGATGCACAGAATTTGCATATATATAATGGCACCGAATTGTAAAATGCATAAAGTACAGAGTTTAAAGCTATCTTTTTACATTATAATATCAAGCGAGCGGAACTGCTGGTTTGAACTAGTAAGCTCACAACCCGTATCAAGTAGGTAGACACTTCGAATATCTAGTTTCATGTCATCTCAAAAAACTATAAGTCGATATATAGTAATTCTGCACTTCGAATGTGAACTCATAAATCATTTCTTCGGATAAAAACGCAATCATGGTCTTAGGTTCTACCCTCGGTTCTACCCGTTTAGGTAGTCGTTGTTAACACTTCCAAGCATTTGATTGACGTCTCGGTCTTCTTCAGGGACATTGAAAAATTTCCATCGTTTACAATTATCCCCAAGTATGTTCAAAAAACACTGTCCATGAATTTTAAATAAAATACCTAAAATGTATTTCTTTGAGAACTTTGAGCAATTTTCCAATTCTGACAGCATTAAGGATTGTGAATTGTGATTAACGAGATAATATTTAAACTTACTTCAATGTGAGGTTATTACCGAAATCATTATGCACGATAAGCACTGAGCTCTACTGAAACTATGTTTTCTAATCTGAGGCCCTTTTTTGTATTTGTATTGTTTGTTATGTTTTTATTGAAGGATCACTCATTGATCCGAGTTAATCTCGCAATTTTTAATGATAGTTTAATGCTTATTTGCCAACATCATTTCAACATACAAGTGTAATCGAAAATTGAGTCAACTTGTATGCGATTCACAATAAATTATAATAATATAATGATACAATTTATCATGAGTGAATTGGAAAATCAAAATGCGTCTAAGACGTTTTTTCAAGATGGTACATTTCTTATTATGCGACATGTGTGAGAAAAATGAAATTCTAGTTTAAAATGAGTCCATCTCTGCTTCGAGGGGCTCATAAAGTATGTGAGACGCTGAAAGGCTCGAGCGTGACCATGGCCACGGGGGGGCCGTTGGGTGCTAGCTCCCCACGATCTCCATGGAAATAAAATGACCAAAATTGTTGGGGACTGTCGAGATTTATCCGTATATTTTGACAATTCGGTTGTATACCTTCCATTCACGGTGACAAAAAAAGAATCAGGCTGAGTGGGTCATTCATTAGGATTTGAATATTTAATAAAATTGTGAACTGAGGACAGAAGAGAGAGGTTGGTAAGATGGGATTGAAAGGATTTCGAGTGGTTATTCAGCAGTCTGAGTGCTGGAAGGACGTGAATTGATTCATAATTTCTAGAAACCGTATTTTATTCTCAACGAGGGTCGTTGAAGAAGCGAAGCTGCACTAGAGAAACATTTATGGCCCAATGAATGATATTTCAGAATGACCATTTGAAATTGGTTTTTGGGGCATGGAATTCTTTTGATTGAACGGTTCCAACCTTTCCAGGTTGATCAGAGCTACTGGTAAAACCCTAGAATCAAGCATTCTGAAAAAATGTGACTCCTACTCAGAAAAAGTCATCATACTTATAATAAACAGTGATGTTTTCTTTAATAATTCAAATCACTTATCTATCAACATTGTTATCGATATATATGATGAACATAAATGGGTATGTTCACTATAATTCGCAGAAGGCGTTCTGTTTTTCCTTTCACTCGCTTGAATACTTTTCAGGCAGAGAATTTCAAAAGGAAATAGTTTTTCGCCATGATACACTATTCTTCTTCTACAGATTTACTGGAATCTCTCATAGACTAATGGCGGTATTCTGCTTTCATCTGTAAGCGAATCTGTAACTTTTCATAAGCTTACAGGACAATTACCATTCTCGACGCTTTCTATAAATCTGTAGCTTACAGGTGATCGGAAACATATCGAAAGGTATATTGTGAGGTTATGTTGAATGACTTTTGTTATTCATCATCGCACTTCGGTTCTTAATTTCTCTTTCTCGTTGTAACGAATACGAATTGAACATAAATATGTCCAATAATCAATACTTACGAGCCAAAATTATAGGAAAATAAATTCTATTCTATGATCTTATTACGAAGTAGCTACGATCTTATTACGAAGTACATAGTTCAAAATTGACACTTCTAATAAGAGAGATACAGAAAAACTTCCAGAATGTCATAATTTACTATTCTGTAAGTCAACCACATACAGATCAATCGTATGCTACAGATTCGTAGCTTACAGAGAAAAAGTAGAATACCGCCATAAATTAATGATTATTTGATTATAATCCAATGTAAAATATAAATCTATATATTCGCAGAAAGAGCTAGTTTGTTCGTCTTTTTGAACAATGAAGTTTTTAGTATTAATACTTCTTACGAAATAAAATGACATAGACATTTTTAAATTATACTTTATTGTCTGGACTATAAAGAACGTAAAAAAAAAGAATAATTCAAATTAGTGCAGTCGTTTGTACGTCATGCTGCTTCGACCGTAAGCATAGATCCTCTTTTATTTATAGATTAGAGTGAATCATTATCAATATTCTTACAACTTTAATGTATTTATAGCTTACAAATAAGATGAAAAATATCTGTTATCTACGATTGTATGTGATAATCAATACTGAGTTTTAGGATTGTGTCTTGAATAGTTTTTGGTAACAATTTTTATCGATTAAATGCATCTATGTTATGTGCAGCCATTGAAATTCATTGATCCAATTTTTTGGAAGTTATTAGTTTTAGTGACAAATTCAGCCCACCAGAGAAAAATACTTCTTTATAAACTATATAATAATTATAATGTCTTTAGTTCTCTAACCTAAATAGAAACCTCAAGGGTAAGTTCACCAAAAAGATGCTAACCCTTGTTATCTAAATAATTTCATTCTGGAAGTCCTGATTTCTCTCTTGAATCTAGCCGGTGTGAATTTTTTATATTCATTTGGAACCGAATTGTAAAACTTGGCTATATTATATCTGAAACTTCTTTGGAAGGTTGATTTTTTGTGCTGGGGAGAAAAGAGTAGATTCCTATGTCTCGAATTCAAATTATGAATATCAGTTCTATACCTAATTTTTCTGTGAAGATAAGGAGGACTTTCCTAACTATAATTTTGTGATAAGTGCATAGGGCAAAATATTCTAAACAGATTCTCATTGGCAACCAACACAACTTCTTCAACTTATGAGACACGTGCTCATATTTTTTTATCCCAAATGTAGACCTAATGCATTTTGAACACGTTGAATTCGGTCTAATGTCTCCTGGTCAAGACAAAAACCATAAACAGGAGAACAATAATTGAATTTCGACAGGACCAGACTCTCACATATTCTTTTTGTAGTAGTTTGTTCAGAAAAAATTTCCGTGAAGCCATCCGTATTCAAGATAGAGCGGGTTGAAGAAAAAAATATATAATACGATTTTGCCGTATCTACTGGCAATATCGTTATGAAATTTCACACGAATATGTTTTGGTAGCTAACAGGGCCAATTAATTTATTTTCAATTAGAATTTTAAGCCAATTAATTTGTTTTCATGTCTTACACGGTTCGTACAAAGTCGTATTGAATATAACTTTTTCAATAGTAGATTTATTAAGCAAAATTTCAACTGAATTTAAACATCATTCAATTTTACATCAAAAAAGTACTGCCTCACCTATTTTATGATAGCAGTTCCGATGCACACATTTCTCCATGATTGAGATTCAAGGATATTCATGGAATAAATTCGAGTAATAAATTAAAAGACTAGAACTAGGACTAGAAACTTAGGTAAAGATAGAGTTTGCGTTCTTTTCTCTGAACTCAGTAATGGCTGATATTTAACAGTTTCCAGATAATCACTCTTGAGAGTGCCTTCACAATGTTCATTTTTTCTTCAGAATCCACCTCACAGTTTTGTTGCCAGATGGCACATGTTCGTAGACCGATACCAAAAAGCTTTTATGTTTTACAGTAGGGGGTATGGTACAAGATTACTACAAATCTCTCTTTGACATAATAAATTCACTGCGCCAGATAGGGCGCCTTGTTTGATCTCCCATATCATGGCGTTTAAAAGTATGTATATCATAAACGTCATTAATTTTTAATGTCTTTATTATGTCTGGAATGGTCTTGTAAACAAGAGAATTACGGTGTCAAATAATTCCTCTATTTTTCGACAACAGTTTACAGGCTTCATGTTTACTTCTGGCGATAAATGATTTATAATAAAAGTGATGCGGTTTGTTTGACTTCAAAGCGAGAAATTGATGTCAGGTCGAATGGGAAGCCATAACGTTTTATTGATATATTTCATGGATCATTACCTGCATATTTTTTATGACGCTCAAATTTTTCAGACATTGAAGAAGTTTGACTTTCGTCGAATGATAATTGAGTTGAGAAATAGTGGACCTCGTGGAAAAATGAAAATAATTATTGTGGTTTGCTGAACCTAACATACAAAATGATTTTCTAACCTCTTCCTTGAAATTGAATCTTCATCAATTGCCAGATTTTCTTAAGCTATAATGAGAAAAAACTTTTTCGTCAATATTTTTTCAAGCAGTGATTGTCATTTCTCTTATTTAAAATGACAGAGCCGCATAAAAAAATCGAAAAATATACATATCTTTTGTTCTAAAAAATTGAAAAATAGAAATTGAAAAATGTGAACATTCCTCATTGAGGAATGTTCACATTTTTCAATTTCTACATATTCCTATTCTCCGTAGAAAATGAAAATATTGTGTCCAAAAATTATTTGAATACTTCAAATAGCGCCCGAGATATCGAGTTATAAACATGAGTTCGATGGATTCGTGTGACGTCACTTTACATCCAACGACTTGCGAGGTTCAGTACGTAGCCGGGTCTAATATAAGGGCCTCTCGTCTCACGGAGTGCGATTTGCGAATGTAGTATGAGGTCACATCGCCGCGAGGAATTGAATATTCACGGGGTTGTAAAATCCGAACTACTAGGTCTTTTCGACTGAAACAAAAACTAGTGATTTCATATACATATTGGTTATACTGTGACGAAGTTTCGATCGATTTTGCATACCTGTGAACATTCCTCATTGTCGAGAATTTGTCCTAAGAGCACTTAGTGATATGAAGAATTGATGTTAATACCTGAATTGCCTAATTATTCTTGTTATAATGGATTCCTACTGTGAATGATCCAAAATTCTTGTGTGTAATTATCGTGCCCTTAAAAATTTTCAATTGAACTCAATTGAATGTTAAAATTTCAAAGTCTCGGTGAAGTCTTCTTCATCAGACCAAATCTTATAATCATAATCGTAGAATTTCTCTATCTATCATCTGACATTTGTAAACACATAGACACTGACCTACCTAATTATAATATTTTCTACTGTCAGTTTCTTTTCACACATATACAGGGAATATTGTGAACACAATTGTTTGATATTTTTCTCACTCAAAGTTTCATTTTTTATTAATATAGATCACAATTTTTTATTTCTAATACATTTCTTATGATGAATTTGTAACCGATCCTTCGATTATTTTTGTAAAAGGCATGAACGATCAATTTGGATATCTCTATATTTTTAACTGATGATGATTTTGGATAGACATATTAAACTTGAAAAAAGTAGAAAAACAAAATATTGATTCGATTGAAAAAAAATGTTTATGCAAATCAAAATAAGTAATGATCAGGAACACGTCAAGAAGAACCAAATTCTTTTGATGTGATTCCTAGCTTTCCAGAAAAAAATTCAAAATTCAACATGAGAACTCTTTTCAAATAACAAAATTATTTTAGATATCTATTGAAATGTTTTCTGGGAGGTCTCTGCATTTTCCTAAAAACTTAATATAGGTTTTCTCTCCCAGTCTCTGAAACAAGAAACAATTAGAAAAATTTTTTAATAATATAAGAAAGGCCCCTGCGTAAAAATATGAGCACTAATTTGTCAGGGGCCAAAACTTTACGAGAAGAAATTGTTGCCTAACAATGAACAGAAAGAAAATGAGAACACTTTAAAATCTTAAGCGTAACGTTTCGGAGTCTAAATCAGACTCCTTCGTGAGACAATAACTGATTTTCATTCAACTTTGTAGAATCGTCACAATTTTTTTTTATTTTTGGATTGACTTTTGTCAATATATGATGAACATAGATCAATATTGATTACTAGATGTTGATATCGTTATTTTATTTCAAAATTCCCTGAAACCAGTTCTTTTTTCAATAAATCCATCCAAATTCGATCTATTCCTACTGAACAATTGGCGAGATTATTAGCTCCAACAAAATACAAGCTGACTCCTTGATTCTTCCTTTATATAACCATCAGGTTCCGTCATTAGAATTTTTGTTCCATTCCAATCCATCATGTGATTGCCGGTATTGGAACACACATGATCACGTTTTCTGATTTCCATTAGAAATCCCCTGACAAATTAGTTCTCAAATTTTTGCGCAGGGGCCTTTCTTATATTATTAAATACGCAGGGGCCTTTCTTATATTATTAAAAAAAATTTTCTAATTGTTTCTTGTTGCAGAGACTGGGAGAGAAACCCATATTAATTTTTCAGAAAAATTATTTTAGCTTTGTTACTATTAACAAAATTTTACCTTCAAATGATTAACAAAAAGTTGTTTCTACAACAATTCCTGTATTCAGGGTGGATATACAGGGTGATGGCAAAATTCGTTGTCTACTCAGGAGAAATAATTTAAGACGTATACTCGAAAAAGATACAGGCACTCTTCTATGAGTATTTCAAATAAGTATGATATTATTGAATTTTTTGATTCAGCTATTTTCAAGATTGACAAGGAATTCTGACTTTTCAAATGTGAATTAAAGTCGAAAATGTTTACATATTTCTTCGAATATTCTGGTGATTTCAAAAATCTAACTATTTACTCAAATATTTCATGAGAACAAAATATAAACTTTTCCTGCTTCCCGTTTCACTATTGAAAAATAATAAGGAGGGAAATGCCATAGCCACTTGTGAATATGCATTTATTCTTCGTGAACTAAATACTCTGTGGTCAGATCCACCGATTGCCAATAAATTTTTTCCTATTTAGTAGGTAACTAATCTATTGATTCCGACACATATTGTACAACATAATCCACTATTACACCATTATTATTTTTCTTAGCAGAATCCAACGCAATTATAAAAAATAGGGTTCTAATTCGAAAAACGAAAGTTATGAGCCAATCTTGATCCCAATTTTTGACCCAACATTTGGAACACTTTGTGACGAGTTTTTCAAAATTCTAGAAATGTACACTATTTCCACAGTCTCCGACTTCGAAAATGTGAAAACGGTTTGTGCGTCCAGTTCTCCAGAAACGTCTGATAGGCCGTCCGTCGAACTTGGTACACCCTGTATACGCAATCTGGAAAACCATTCATCAATCAACCCATCAAGTGGTGAATTACAGGTCGAAGGTAGCAGCGTTTTTAAATGACCATATTTCTTAATTTTTGTGCGTTTTTCCTCCGCATCCAAAACTTGATAAAAAATTCGGTACAAACAAATGACTCCCATAAACTTGATAGGAGCCTGGAACATGGTGTGTAGTTGTTAATTCGAGCGCAAAAGATGTAAAGCTAAGCACGTATCCGAGATAAGTTGGGCGTCTGTTCGCTACCATGCACCGCATCCGAAGCCTCTCAACCTGTTATCTCAAGTAATAATGGCTAGTATGGCTGGCAGCAACTCTTTGAACACTTCAGAGGATGTTTTTATCGCAGCCTTTCGGCTAACATGCCACCGTACTCCATATGCAGACTTTTAAAAAGCCATAAAACTTCTTTTAGCTCCCCTTTTTCGGCTCCTTCACCTAGAACAATCGTCGAAAATAATGCACACTAGGCTGGGGAAGTCAGAATCGACGAACTAGTACAGTTTATCCACTCCAGAAATTCACCACGAAATCACGAAATGTAGAATGTTAAACAGGGAAGAGGCTTAGTATATGAGGTTTTTTTATAAGATCGGTGCAACCAGGTTTACAAAAATACAGCCTCAGAACTCCCCAACTATTTGACCTATATATATATATTGAAAAGAAATATAAAACTTATGGGAAATGAAATTAACTTCAACAAATGTGCAAAATAATAATAATTTGCAAAATATAATATATTTGAACTACCGACTACCGACTGAGCTCGAATGATACTCGACATAAATATGCAAAAAGCCTTTTTTTGAACTTTGATCCTTAGAATTTTATAAACGCGGACACTCAGTAGGGTTTGAGATAAATTTAGAGAAGAAAAAAGGCTTCCACAAGTTTACAGCCAATTATCTCGAATTCCGGATGAAAACCGAAAACCCTAAATATGACTAGACTACTATGTTACTCATGTGCGTGATCCTGATAAGTAATGAATGAAATCGCACAATTGTCGCAGATTTTTTAATATGAAGAAGTACTTTCCGACGATCCGAATACTGGGGATTATTGAAGGTGATCAAATTCATCAAAGGGTATTAAAATTGTAATTCTGAATTCCACAGAAACATGCAATTGCTGTGCAGATTTAAAAATTCATTTGATTTAGCTTTCTTTGTATTGGAGGTTATTAATGACTTGATCTATAATCAAGAATTTTCAATATCATTCGATTCTGTCTATATACTCGTGATAATGGGGTGACCACAAAATGGTTGTATGTAGGACGAAAACAAACATCTTGAAACTTTTAGTAACTATGTTATCAATGTGGAGAATAAAGGAAAGCTTAGATTCTTAAAGAATCCCTCTTCATAATGTTTGAAATCATTGTGGCTTTCAGCTTTTTCGTATTTGTTTTTTTTTCCACCTCCAAGGAAGTTTTCAAATGAAGCAAAACATTGACTTGAAAGAAAATAGAGTTTTCGAACAAACTTAATTTACAATGAAAAAAATTAATTCTCATAAAGTTAAAATTTGCACCTCTCTTCGGTGCATACTAGGTCAATCGAATTATATGCAGGCAAAACGTAATATGGAGTTAGAAATTCTGGAAAATACCGGAAAGCGAAGAAAACAATTGCTTTTTTCATATAATTTCCTGTATTATACATCGTGCAACATATTGATTTTGAAATCTGACGCCACATCAAATCTGATACTCTATATCCACCCTCACATGTTCCGACAATCTCTTGAATTAAATTCCAGGTTATAAACCGTTAAATTAAAGAGTGTTCCGCTGAGTATCACCCCATGGAACATAATTTATTTAACGAGTCAATTCTAACTGAGACTGCAGGGGTGGTAAGAGGGCTCCATGAATTCGGATGGGCCAAAAGAATTTACATTCTCGAGCTGAGAATTCATATGAGATGTGCAAACTCTCATATAAACTCATTCTGTAGGTTTTTAGGAATTTTTCGAATTCGTTCAAATTTTGCTGCAATTGTGTTTTTTCATGGAAATGATTAATAGCAGAAAACCACTCTCAGTACTGTGAAGCTTAAATATTTCGGTATGAGATCCATCCGATTGCATCTGAGCTTTCCTCATACAAAAATTGAACACTTTAAATGATTCTAGTTACTACAAAGTTTAAGTAATATATTCTTCGGTTATCGTCCACTATGAAAGTAAATAAAGCAGATATTGGGATGTTCTTGAAACAACGGCGATGTTTCGAAACTAAGTCGTTTCTTTTTCAAGGCTAGTTTTTAAACAATATCGTCAATTATTAATAAAATCATTATTTCTCAAAGAGCTCGAACTTGTGTACATTGATAAGCGGGCATGTGATATCACATGCACATATACGGTTTCAGATTATTAATCCTCGTAGACAAACAACATAAGAAACCGTACATTCTATGGTATTCTCCACTCTCTACGAGAGACACAATGCAGACATTTTGCTAGATTCATCCTAGCGTGCTTCTGGAGGTGAGGAATAATTTTCAAAAATGAAATATGAACACCAACCGAATGACATTGTTAAACCTCCACTCGAGTTGATCTTAAACTATAATTCTTCATGGAACTAGAATAACCTTTATCAGTTTCAATCAGGGTTCGAAAATATCATGATATTTATATAAATATCAAAATATCGGATATATATCGATATATATCCGATATATATCAACTTTCTGATATTTATTTTCACGAACAATTTTTCAAATTTTTCCTTTAAAAAGTCAATGAAACAAACGTATTTAAAAGTTCATTTACCAAATTTATCAAAAAAACTAATCAAGATTCTAAAAAACATAAAACATTAAAAAAAGTTAGTTGATAAATTTATAAAAAGTTCGTTATCCGGATTATTAAAAATTTCCTGTGCAGATGCAGTGTCCTCATCGCATATCAATCTCAAATTGCTATTACATACTGCAAACTTCAGTTGTATACTTGAACGTGCTTTCTGTTCAAAAATTAAAAAAAAAAACAAAACAAGAGCACAATGAATAGGGCAATGATGATTTTACTGCGAAGTTATAACATCACCATCTGGATTCCCGAAAATACGTTGCTTCTTCGATCGTACAAACGGTCGGTATGTCGTATACATTGGGGACATTCGTGTGCTCTTAAATCGCAATTGATGAAATTTTTACGCACAGTCGCAAATTTTGGTAAATTTATAAATATCCCTGATATATATCAATCCTTATAAATATCGATATATATCATGATATGTATCAGGATAAATATCGGCGATATATATCGGTCGAACCCTGGTTTCAATGATCAGATAAACACTCTGCAACTCAGATATCTATTGAAATATTGTCTGGGAGGTCTCTGCATTTTCCTGAAAACTTATTTTGGGTTTTCTCTCCCAGTCTCTGAAACAAGAAACTATGAGAAATTTTTTTTTCTTATATTATTAAAGAACTTTTTCTAATTGTTCCTTGTTTCAGAGACTGGGAGGAAAAACCCAAATTAAATTTTCAGGAAAACTCTGCAACTCTTATAAGATATGGAAAAAAAACTTTAGGGAGTGATTGAGCAACAAATTTAAAAAAATAAATTTATAACAGGCAGCTTTATACTTATTATGTAATACATTTTTCTCTATTTCAGTATTGTGATGTTTGCAAAGTAGTGCTCTAATGAACTCGTCACAGCATTGTCTTCAGTTATATTTTTCGTTTTGTGGTTGTCAATAATGATCACCGATCCTAGCAATTTTCAAATCAAAACAATTCAAATTCCGTCATCTGTTCAATTTCGTAAATCACACCAACACAATACACCAACTACAATAGAAATACAATTTCTAGCATGAATTTTTATTTGAATTTCAAGAGTATTTCACAAAACTTAACTGAAATAGAAAATACTCTCATTCCTCACCGGCCCTACAGTAGGTAATCTTAAATATCCAGAGCTTGAGTACGAAAAGCTGTAAAAATGCTCCTCCATCTTTATTTTCACCTTATTTATAATGAATAAAAAATGGTACGATGCCCGTTTCGTTATTTGTTTACAAATCCATCTTCCTCTCATTTCTAACATTCCTAAGATCGTTTCCGACCGTTCTCCTCTGGCGTTTTATTTATAAGTTCAATCCTTTCTGCTTGTTTCTTTTGTCAAAAGATATGAAAGAATCTGCTTACGAATCTGTCCCTGTCCGTTAACTGTTTACACTTTCAATTATTCTAAGGAACGCGTTCATATTTTTTTATTCGGAAATACGTATTATTAGATGATCAGACATATATCGTTTCATATAATTCATTTTTCGAATTTTCAGCGATCTCTATAATTAGGAGAATTTTTCGTCCCGTAGTAGGTAGTACTGATGTTTTCATCACTACAAGGAGGAGCTAGAGCAATTGGAAAGTTCGGCAATACAAATATTTCATTGGATATGTGTGGAAACCGCTTTTTTATAAATATACTAACTGACCCGGCAGACTTCGTACTGCCTCGACCGATAAATAAAAAAGCAACTTTAATAATATAATAAACTATTATGGTATAATACCTTGAAAGTGGACATAAAATTGTACAATATGTGTTGCGCCAAACGATGTCGTCTGGAAACAGCTGTTATATTTTTGAATTTTGGCCAAGAAGTGTTTAGAATAATTTCCTATCCCAGAAACTAAAGAGCGTAAGGGATCTGGTGGTGGGACCAATTGTGGCAAATGGCAATTAGATAGACCCGGCGAACATTGTTTCGCCTTAGAAATGAATAAAGTTGTACTTACCATTGTTTTTTTTCAAAGGAAATATATTAGGTGAAATACATTGTTATTTGCTGAATTGTTATTAACATAAAATATAAATAATGAGAATAGCAGCAGAGGTTCAAATTATACTCTTTTTTTAAACTCGAGCTTTCGAGAATTTATTTTCTCTTCGTCAGGAGAACTACAAATAAAGTGATGGAAAATCATATAACTATTCGAGAAGATTTTAACTTACAAAAGTGAGAATTCATATTCAGTTGTTTTTTGCCATTCCACATCAAGGAATTGTAAAAATGAATATGGAGAGATGAAAAAATTGATTATAAACGTCGAATTGACATATTTCATATTTCTAAATTGGAACTATCACAATTTGGATCTACAATGATTATTGAATTCTGTTATGATTTATTAAATCAAAATGGATCAAGTAAGAAAAAATAGAACTGAGACCACATATGTCCTTTCTTGAGTTCATGCAATTTTTATTTTGTGATATTCATAACATTTCCAGGAAACTTCTCCTTTTCAAATCTTTTTCCGAATCAAGTACCAATTATAGCATCTACAATATTTGGTTGATGTTGCTCTTCTAAAGAATGTATAGAAAGAGTACTGGTTTCTTTTTGAATTCTCATATTACTTTCATGGTGAGAAATTCTTTGTTTTAATTTGGTGCAAGTTTGGCCAATATGACATTTCTCACAGTCATTACAATGAATTTTGTATATATTTATACAAAATATGTACATATTTCGGTTACGTCCATTGAGAATCGGCACTAAAGAAAAAGAAGAAAACCTGCAGGTTAATCTTTGGTTCTGTGAAGTGAAAATATTGCAGACGAAGACGAATGTTATTTCTGTTATTTTTGAAAGTATCAAAGACCTATTATTCATGGACGTCTTTCTAGAGAGAGGCTGTGGACATGCGAATGAGATGGAGTAATTTAAGGCACTGTCACCCGCCCTTCTATCTTGTTTGGAACATATGATTTTGACAGTTCCTTAACTTGCCCTCTCTGTTCGTTTCATGAAATCTGCATGAGAGAAAAGAGTCACGTGACAATCAGAACAACTGTCAATTATTTGAATTCGAGGTCATTATTGCCGGCAATATGGAAATGCTTGAAAACTATAAGAAATATTTGTTAAAATGATTTATTTTAGCGGCAATAATGACTTCGAATTGACAGTTGTTCTGAACAGAGATCAAACCACGGAGAATTGAATAAGTATTCATCACAAAATGATAATGACACCATGCGTAGAGAGATATTATTTTGTGATTCATTCTACTTAATACTCAATATTTCAAATTTCACATACAAACGTACACATAATTATGTTTATAATTTTGAAGTATTGAATTTCTTAGTTCAATTTCAATTTCTGATCACGGGCTACCACAGTTAGCGTTATTTTAAATTAATTCCTTAAAATTTTAAACATAATTTTGTATACGAATTTTGACAGGAGACCTTAGAATTCCAAGGATAAGACGTTCAGGCAACTCAAAATACACAGTGATCGGAAGAAAGATAGGTGTAATAACACATGGACTAAAATGCGTTAATATTGTTAGAAAATGTAGTTCACCGAATTAATATCAAATATAATACTTTCACGAAAACGCTATTAACCGGAGCGACACCTACTAGCGTTATTCGTAAGAAGTAAAATCATTTCCTATTTTTTTTTTCATTTCATCAAAATTTTCAGAGTTTTAATGAATCATAATATGTTAACCCCGCCGTAGTAGAATCCAACAAAAAGTCTTTCATAACAAACAGTTCATCCAATCTTGAGTTATAAATGGTGCAACCAACAAAATGGCCGACTTAGTTTTATATATCAAGATGTACATAATACATATAGGGTTATCGAATATAATATATTATAAATATGAAAAGTTCATGCTAATATTTCCTCTGTAAGACTCGAATACCTATTATCCATTCCATATTTAAGTAGGAGTTGAATTATTTTGAGGAATTGAGTAAGTTTCTGGATATAAATCACAAATGATGTTTGTATTTCAACGGATTTTTTAAATATCTATTGAAATTTATCATGGGTCTCTGCAGTGCATTGTTTAAAATTTTTAGGTTTTCTTTCCCATTCTCTGAAGTAAAAATCAGTTAGAAAATTTTCAAATAATAGAAGAAAGGCTTGGAACTTTTCAAAAAATTGTTGCCCAAAAAGATAACAATGAAAAGGGGAAACAAAACACAGAATAAATTGAGATCTATACTAACAAAAACTAAAGCTTTCAATGAAAAACAAATTCAAAAATTTGTGTCTACAATATTCCCTGTATTTATGGAAAAACTTATACAGAGACCAGACATATATGAAAGTATGATCATAGAAATAAAATATAAAAAATAGAGGTATTGTTAGATCGTAAATTGCAGATCATATAGGAATATGTGCTTCAATTCCGAAAATCATATGATGGATTGTAATAACACGAAAATCATTAATTCAAGAATTGGTCTGATGAAGGAGTCTGATATATGTTGGGCAGTAATTTTTTGAAAATGTTTGGCCCCATGACATATTATTATACAAGTTCTACGCATGCGCGGGTCTCCCTGTTGTTGTAATTGATTTTTGTATGGGAGACTGGGAGGGTTTTTGTAAACACTTACTTTCGTTTCATATTATATTTTGGTTGTAGATTTAAGTTTGTTGAGCAATATAGTTTCTCTAGGTTATCTCATTTTTAGGGAATAAAGGGAGGAGGACTGTGTTCTCCAACAACGATAATTAAGTTCATAATATTTGCTATGGATGTCAAAGTCTAATGTCATGTAGAAAGACTGAGAATATTTAAAAATTTGCAAATGTCCATGATTCTATGTCCATTTTCGACAATGAGCCTTCCAGTACAAGGTGCATCTTTGGCATCGAAATCACGAAATCGACGAAATCATAATGGCGAGTAAATGACTGTTGCAATATCAGGATCAGGACCATGAACAGTTTTCACATTTTCAGCTGTCTGGCTTGCATTTTCACCGTTATCGAAATAAAAAACAATAATTGTTTAAAGCGTATTTTTCTTGTGCATCTTCGATCCGCGATCTAACAAAACTAACTCAAACAATAACAAAACTTTCAGAAAAGCAACGCGAGATGCGAGATACAGATACCTAGAGCCATGTATTGAAAAAATAATACATTGCTTTTTACTGTACCTTATACCTTACACTTGCTTAAAATCTCGATGGAGAATCAATTTGGAAAAAAGATTCGAGTGACTTGATGTAAAAACTCCACCAGTTACTTCAGTATTCATTGAACAGGGTGTCAAAAATTCGATGACCAGACCACCGAAATTATGGGACTCCGAGATCAAAAATCGAATCATAGATATCTTGCTTTATTCTTGAGTTACAGTGGGTTTCTGAAAAATATTTCGCTCTTTAATGTTGTTGGATATTTTCGAAAAATTCCAAACCGTTTTTTTTTTCGAATAGTTTTCATTGCTTATACGATACTCATAACGGATCATCAAAATGAATTACCATTTTGGAAATATAGCGGAGAGTGGTAAATGGGACATGAAGACTTTTTGTCGCAGATTTTTCGGAAAGTATGCCTTTACCGGTTTTTCAAAAATGTCTTTCATAAAGATATTGTTTCGACTTCATCCATGAAATGGGATGACTTATATAACTATTTTTCATTTTTTCAGAGATATAATGATAAAATTGTAATCCATCATATAAGAAGGCGAACTTAACTGAAAGTTTCAATTTCATGGAGTATACACATCGCATTTAATTTTTATCGAGCTCGAGGGTTAAATTTATACTTTTTCAATAAATTTCGAGGACCTGTAAAATGGGTCTGTTCGTTATTGTGCGATTATACTACATGTATAACTTACTAATTAAATTACGTATATATACTGTGAAATTGTAATGTAAAGATAACCCATACACCGAAAGGTAATTTGGGATAATGATTATATATAGTCCGTTTCAAAATGATTGTCATCAGAGCAAGCCATGGAATTCCAGCCGGGGCTTTATTTCTAGTTACAAAAAGTTACTAAAAATTTCTCTGTGTTCATCATAGATTGAAATATATCAATATAACCTATAAAAGGATTGAATATATTTTCAAAGCAAATAAATTTGAAGAATTTTCGTGAAATTATATTATTTTTCATCATTGTTGTATTGAAAAATCTTCAAACTTAGCTTCAATTGCAAAAGAGAAACAGGCTGAGATAGATGATGACTAAAATGTACACACCCACACAATTTCGCTGTAGATCAAGCATTAGAATTGGAAATTCAGGTTTGATAATGAAAATAGCGTGGAATGCTTCAATATGAAATCTTACAGGATTTCGAGGAACAATGTAGAGATATCATTCATTAAATATTTGAGACTTCATCAAAGATAACTAAAAGTTCTTTCTTCATGAAGACCCTTCAGCAATCTTTGCATTCTTGATATGACTATCGAAAATTCAGCCCTGTGTTATTTTTTCTGAGTATTGTGGAACAAAAAGCATAAAGCTGGCCTGACTTTACAATTTCCTAACAAAGTTGTTGAAACAAATAGAAAATATTTGTTGACAAATTGTGAATCATTTGAAGTGTGAAATGCTATAAAATAGATCACTTATTATTTGTATTTATTAATATGTTCTGTCCATTTCATGATTCATTAAATAATATACCAAATTGATTTTGATTAAAATTCAGTTATTTTTCAAGCAGTTAAAAAAATATACAAACTGATTAATTCATGGTTTTTGATTTTAGAAAAAATAACGTCGAATAATGTCTCTTTGAATCATGTGGAATAGATTTCCATCCACTGCTCACTCATGACTGCCTTCTCTTTTCTCCAAAATTCATCTGACAGGTCTAGGTGAAAACTGAAAATTTGAGACTCGTTTATTTATCAGAGCACACCTCGAAAAAGTAAATGATTGTTACCTGAATAACTAGCAAAACGGGATTAATACTGGCAGAAATACCTGCTGAATTGTTGAAAAACTCGCAGTACCGACGATAAACTACTTCACGTTCCCTTGTAGTTAGGCGAGGCGAGAGGTATCTTGATGAATTCCAGCCATTTTCAATTCGGTAATAATAATTCAAATCCAAAACTAATTTGTCGGTTTAACCAAGGACATATGCATACAGAAATAAATTCGAAATATATTCAGCAGGTTAATTCAAACTCTGAAATGTCAAAATTTAGTGTTATCAATCAACACCAACCTAAATCCTAGAACTCAAAAGTTACTGATGGGATATTACCAACATATTTTCGAGATTCCACAGCCGCCCGAGATGCCAATCATTTTGAAACGGACTATATATATATTTATATATATATATAAATAATAAAATATATAATATATATAAATATATATATATATATATATATATATATATAACTTACTAATATCAGAGACTTTTTGAAATTCGATGATGAAAAGGTTAGTTTACTTGATAAGGTTACCTCGAATCACCCTGTATGGTGCTCGAGAGAACATCGTCACACCGTTTCATCCGACAAAAACTTCAACTGTCGGAAACTCAACGTCTGACATGAGTTCCTTATTATCATTGAAAGCTGCTCTAAACCGCATCATCGTCCAATTTCAAACACCCTTTTGTCAACCGTGCGGCTATATGCCTCATAAAAGAAAACGCTTATTTTCGTACATAGAAGTAACAACCGCAGAAAACACCTAACCCCAAACAACCTCATTATTCCCACCCCAAACAGACCACAAGTTGTGAATCCCCGGGTATTGTAACCGACCATGATTCGTCATACGGTTATGACAGCTGTCATTGTGGGACAGGACGTATTTAGATTATGTAATGCTCTCATTGACACTGAGTTGTTAGCTGTTTAGGCGGCAAAGTCAGCTGGGCCTTTATCCAACAGACAAAACATGTCAAGTTTCGATGATATGGAGTGGTATTTTTGATTTTGCGTGTCTTTGTTGAGATGCGGACTCCGACCATCTTGTTTCTACTCTATAGTATTGTCGAAACGCAGCTGAGAGCGTGACTTTTTTTCAAGATATTTCAAATCAAAACTGAAGAAATTGAATCTATTACGTGAAATTTCTGAATAATATCTCTTAGTTTTCCGATTATTGTAGGATTATAAATCATTGCCACTGTCCAAAAATCTATTGTAGGTACTGTCCAGTTACGATTATAATTTCGAGATATCGCGAATTTTGTTACAATATTAGTTATTCCCTTGATTTATTATAAAAACAAATTGGTTTTTATGAATACCCACGCGAATTTACTAAAAGAATCGAATGTTTGAATAGTGACAATTTGATTGCATCGAATGCAGATAAGGGATGAAATATTGAAAAAAAGTTAATCGATGCAACATTGCTCGCGGGTGTAGGTTCTAATCTCGAAATTTTATTTCGCACATTT
Organism: Hippodamia convergens; assembly: GCA_038502775.1. Lineage (NCBI taxonomy): Eukaryota > Metazoa > Arthropoda > Insecta > Coleoptera > Coccinellidae > Hippodamia > Hippodamia convergens. Next base: position 26,107,238 of record CM076610.1, read on the forward strand.
TACCGAATCGAAATACTTTCTATGATTCGAGTAAATATATACATCTTCTTTATACCTATTTCAAAAGAATAAAAAAATCCACTACTCAGCGTCTGAATCGTATATGGTATCTTGAAGGATCGAATACCCGAATTCCTACAACTATTTTATGTAGTTTTTTCAATCGTGTTATCTGAATCAGATATCATTATGTGCTCCATAATTATTAACTTTCCTCAAGAACTCCATCTGAGCTCCAGTTCTTTTCTTTTATTTTTCAGGGATGTTTTCAGTTTATTATTTAGGTATACCATTTTTCGCTCTTTACCAATAAGAAATAGTAGGTAGTGTTCTTACATGTTCGT